>PVIJ01015377.1:0-36749 GCA_004024925.1 Scalopus aquaticus
TTTTTTTTTAAGATTTATTTACTTATACATACAAGCTGGGGTACAGGCCAGAGGCGTGGGGCGGCGAGAGGGCTCACCAGAGACAGAGCGGGGAGCAGAACAGGCAGATCAGAAATACACTGCTGAGGGGAGCAGCGGGTGAGGCAGGAGAGGTCTGCCACACCATGTGGGATTCTCCCCGGCCTGGCGTCGAACTTGCGTCGAACTCGCATCGTGAGCTGTCGACAGCTCCACAGCGCAGCGCTCAACCTCTGCGCCACCAGTAAGGCCCCCCCTAGAACTTTTTTAAAGATGAGCCTAAAATCTGCAATCACCTGTACAGAATGACTGTGTTCCAGGTTTACCATAATGGCTCATGACTAGTCAGTTGCCTTTTAAAGGATATCATGTATTTTGGGGATTTAGGTTTTCAGACGAAGGAGAATATGGAATGAAAGTTTGGATTGTTCTGTTTTAAGTTTTTATTAAGATGTCTAGTAGTTTTTCCACTCAAATATTAAATAAGTTTTTCTGGCATACTGAAGGTTATCATAGTGCAGTGATATCTTCTGCACAACCAAGGTGGTGTTCTTGATGCACCTTGGTAAAAATTGTTGCACCACGAATGACATAATTCCACCAGAGATCACAAAAGATATATGACAAAAGGGGTTATCATTTTATCAGCAGTTTCTCAACCTTAGCACTATTAATATTTTGGTCCAAATAATTCCTTGTTTTGGGGTACTGTCCTGTATATTATAGGATGTTAGCATCATCATTGCCCCTGTCCATAAAGTGCCAGTAGTACCCCTCTTCCCAAATTGTGACAAACCACAGTGTCTACTACATTCCCAAATGTGCGAGGGTTGAGGGGGGCTCCTGCAGGAAGGGTTGGGGAGTAAAATCTCTAGTTGAGGACCACTTCATTAGATGAATGTAAAACTGAGTTCAGGGGATGCTTGGCTGTTGGAGCTGTTGTCTTTAGGAGGGAGAATGTGTTATTAAATTTTGTTGACCTCTGTTTCTTAGTAATATGGGAAGTCAAACAGACTGCCCTTTTCATTTATCCTAAATAATTTTCATTCTATAGCAGATTTAAATCCAGAGGTGTATTTTTGTACAGCTTTTGAAGTAGAGTTGATGGGCAATTGTACCAGGTTGAAGTAATTACACTCACTTAATGCTTTTATAAAAATTTCTTTGCTTTTGAAGAGAAACTTCAATTTTTTTAGAGTATTCACTGAAGTAAATGGACCAGGACACAGGTTATGTGATACTGACCACCTGTAAGATAGAATAACTTGAGAAAATTTTAAGAATTTATATAAATAGAGGAACTGAAAAATTGGTGTAATTCATGACTATAACAACAGAAAGTTAGGAAGGTACTAAAGGTCAGCAATAAGTAAAGTGCTTTTTAAATAGAAAGTACCGAGTATTTACTTAGTTGTCTTACAAGCCTCAATCTGGCAGTTTGTTGCATATATACTGTTTTTTACTTTAAGTTTGTCTTGACTGAAATAATTATGTTGACTCTATTTAAACCAGTTTGTGGAATTTAACTGAGAAGAAAAGATTCTTTAAAGTTGGATTTTCCATTTGGATTTTTGTTTTCATGGAGAAGTATCTGGAATTCTAAGGTGCCAACTCTGTTTTGTGATTAAAGGTGTTTTAGATTGTGGAACTAGAAAAGTGGTTTTTATTTTTCTTGGTTTGAAAGGTGGGGTGGGTTAGCCTTTACTTTTGCCCTCCTGGTATTTGTTAGAAATGTGTCACATTTGCTCCCTGGTTGTTTCATCCTGCTCTAGAAGACTGCCCTGCAGTATCGGCATAGGCCTGTTCGGCTTGCTTTACTTGGGGATTATGATTGCTTGGCGTGGTTTGCATCTATTTCCTACGTTTCATTAAAACACATAGCCTTGTGACTTAAAGTGTTCTGCCATTGTTTATTCACATTAGTCTTCCCTAATTTTTGTCCCTCAGAGTGCTTTTTTTCCTTTTTGTAATTCTGTCTTTGTAGACATAATCTCTGATAATAATGTGGGGAAAAAACCTCTAAAGGGAGGATAAGCTAGAACTTAACTGAAGTCGGACACATTTGGACACCACAGTGGCAGAAGAAAGTCATGTCAGTCTTCAGCATAGCTTTGGTCTGATTCTTGTGGCTCTGTCATTTGGTATTTGAATACTTTGCAGTCAGCAATTAAACTGTTCCTCTCTGCAGGCAGAATACTACAGTCTATCCACTATTTCTGCTCCAGGTTGGTCATGTAGTCTGAGAGTCTAGCCCTTGCCCCTTTAGCCAGCAGTTGACCTTGCCCAAATCACGTAAGTTCTTTGCCGTATCAAGTTTCCTGCGAAAGGAGGTTCTGGATCTGCACCTCTGGCAGGACTCTTGTGAGGTGCACTTCAGCTGGTAGCAGTCATGCATGGAACACTTAGTCATTTGTGGAGCAGAAAATCTTGTCTGTTCTACTCAGCACAGGAAGCCTAACACAGCATAGGGCCAGGCAGTGGTAGACACTCTGGGATTATTTGTGGGATAAATGACTTGGCAAAGATTGTAAGTAGCTGTTTATTGCTTTTAAGTTCAAAATTACTAAAGTATTTTAATTTCATGCTGTATTCTCCCTATGTCCCAATTCATCCCTAATTTTCAAGATACAGTTAAATGTTTGCCTTCTCTATAGTCTCTCCTAATGTACATATTTCTGTTCCTTCCCAATTTTATATTACTTATTTGCATCACTTGTGAACTGATTTGCATTATTAGCTTTTTCTCAAGATTTTATTAAGATTATCAAATATATAGCAAGGTTAATAGAATTTTATAGAGGGTACCTGTGTGCATACTATTTAAACTGATCCATTACCATGTTTACAGTACTACTTTACCATGTATCCAGCATCTCTCCATCTGTTAATCCACACTAATTTCTTGATGTGTCCAGAGTAAATTGCAGACATCAGTATACTTTCACCTAAATACCTGAACATGCATATTATTTAGAGTTCAGTATTTATAGTTTTTTCTGATGAGCATGCAAAAAATAAAGTGAAATGCACGATTCCTAAGACTATTGGATGTGTTTGTTGAGATCATACTATATATTCTGTAGCTTATTCATTTCATTTAAGTTTGTCTTGGAGCTCTTACTTTGTATTTGTGGATGAACCCTAATCTTTCTAACTGCTAACATAGTTTTTCATAATGTGGACAGATAAATCAAGTTTATTTAGTTACTGATAGACTTATAGACTTAGATTTTTCATACTTTGCTGTACTAAATATACTTCGCAGTTGTGTAAGATGGAGACTTAGAAGTGGATTTGCTAGGTTAAAGGGTATGCACACTGAAAATTTAAAATTTAACAGATATCTCTGCCAGTTGCCAACCAAAAAGGCTATACCAACTAAAACTACTACCAGTAACATTTCTCTGTATACTCACTCACACTGAATGTCATCATTCTCTTAATTTTTGTCAGTTGCTTTGGGGTAAATATCATTTTATACATTTTTCTTACTAGTGACATGATCTGTGGTCTTCCCAACTAGTTTTTTAAGCTCAGAGGGCATGAACCAGCATACATCTACCACCTTCATATTTGCTTACTGAACATTTGTTAATTGGATGGATAAATGCTGCCAAAGCACTCCTTTAGTTTCCTCATTTGTACAGTAGAAAAGAACATCTTGTTTATAGGACTGTTGAGGGCATTAAGTTAGTATTTTCATATTGTGGAGAATGGTATATGCTGTTATTATGTTAGCTATTACTGTTTTTCTTTCCCTTCCCCATAATACAGTATTTGAGTGTCTGTGATGTGTTAGGACAGTAGGGAATGCTGAAAAGGACTCTACCTTGAAGTTTTTTTTTTTTAAAGGTTTATCTACTTAGGCATACAAGCTGGGGTACAGGCGAGAGGCGTGGGGCAGCGAGAGGCCTCACCAGAGACAGAGTGGGGAGCAGCACAGGCAGATGGACGGAAACACACTGCTGAAGGGAGCAGCGGGCGAGGCAGGAGAGGTCTGCCGCACCATGTGGGAATCTCCCCGGCCGGGAGCTGAACCCGCGTTGCTGCTGCCAACAGCTCCACAGCTCCACAGCGCAGCGCTTAACCGCTGTGCCACCACGGAGGCCCGACTTGAGGCTTATTTAGGAAAGTTGGGAGATACTTGACAGATCTGGATAATAGGGTGGAGACTGGAAGGAGAGTATTAATAAGTTAAATTGCCCCTCAATTTATAAGGTTGGTTTTCATAGGCTAAACTAAGGAATGCAGATTATTATCATAGATGATGGGAAGGCAGTGATGGGTTTGCATTTGAGGCAGATGTTGGAAGCAATGTAAAATGTAGACTAGAGAACCTTAGGGGGTGCTGGCAGCAGTTGAGGTGAGAGATGATGAGAGCCTGGAAGAAAGGTGTGACTGTATGACTAGAGAAGAAGCAATTGATTTGAGAACCATTTAGGAGATGTATTATTAGAAGGAGTAAAGTATGGTTCAGAGAAAGTATAGAGGTCCTGGGTTGCTTCTTCAGTGTCATAGAGATGGCCTGGAAGGCAAACTCTGTAGAGGCAGATAATGTCAAATCCTTTACAAAATCAGTCATTTTATGAAAGAAGTATTTCAATGGTAAAAATACAGGGCATGATCCTAGAAAATGAAGCACAGTGCTTTGATATTTAGCCTATGAGAAACACACTATAAACATTTTTGCTTTGATTTTTCGGCAGACTGGCATTTGGGAATCTGTAGGGTAGGCTAATAGTCTAATCTTTTGCAGATAAAGAAACACAGTTATTATACAGCTTCAGGTTGGAATTTGGACTAGAATCCAGGTCTTTACAGGTTCTCTAGTCTTTTTCCCATGTTCTATGTTGTGTGTTTCTGATCTGAATTTGATTTCTATTTCTGAATTATTGACTTGGCTTTTGGTTAGAGATTAATCTCAGGTGAGTTTAGGCATTTAGGTTTCCAACCAACAGAAATGAAGACCAAACCATGGTCTAGGTTGTTTGGTCACTGGTATAAGCTCTATGAAGTAGTAGCCAAAAAGTCTTTAAAGATTTTCAGTCCATCTGTTTACTAGACACATTTCCTTACCCCATTATAGGTTGAGGTTGAGTATTCATAATCAATTGACTGTTGGTTCTTAAGTCTCAAACAGCGCGTGGAAGTCTATATTTCTTATCTCTTTTATGTCTGAAAAGTATTGAAATATTAAGCTAAATATGCTACTTCATACTAGAAAAGACTAGGAAAACCTTAACCAGTTAAGGCATTTTAAATTCTTTCCCCTCAGCAGCTAAATGCAGTTTATTTTCAACTCCAACTAACTGGGTTGCTCAACATATTATCACAATTAAATTTGGGATTCTTCTTTGATCTAAACTTACAATTAACAGAAAGGATATTTATGACTTGAAATCTATAAAAAGGTAACATTGAAAATCAGAACTGTTGTCCTCTTATACCTGGCCCAGTGCTCTTTCCATGATACCATTTATTTGTAGAAATAATTAACATTTAAAAAAATTCAACTACAGTTGCAGGATAGGTTTTGAGAGGTGTTGGGAAGAAGCAGTTGCGTATTTTTGTAGCATGTGGATATGTAATTAATATTAGGAATGATGGTTTGTAGGGGAGAAAACTAGGGAATAAAGAAAAGGTATGTTTATGGATTTTTAAATTGGAGATAATTTTTTAGCTTTGTAGTACTAAATTAAAACTGATTTAAATTTATGCATGATGATAGCCTATTCACTGGAGTTGGCGCGCGCGCGTGTGTGTGTGTGTGTGTGTGTGTGTGTGTGTGTAAGCATGAGCTTATACCAGTGACCATCTCTAAGATATAATGGATTGCGGGTTGTGAGAATTGAGCTGATACTGAATTTGGGTGACCAGTCTTATGTTATGCACACTATACTGCAGTGTGAATTGGTTTATATGTCATTGGTTTTGATTTCTACAGGTTTTGTAGTGCATCCCTGAGCATGAGTGCAGAATGAAGCGACGTTTGGATGACCAGGAGTCACCGGTGTATGCGACTCAGCAGCGTCGGATCCCTGGTGGCACAGAGGCTTTTCCTCACCAGCATCGGGTGCTTGCCCCTGCCCCTCCTGTGTATGAAGCAGTATCTGAGACCATGCAGTCAGCCACAGGAATTCAGTACTCTGTCACACCTAGCTATCAGGTAAAGAACAGCCCACCGGTAACTGGGAATGAAGGAACACCATTGGTGATCTCATCCAACGAAGAAATTTTTGTAGTAAGAATTTGGCTAGATAGAAATAAGTGATTGCTGGATATATGTAGAGTATAAAAACATAAGCATTCAGCACTTGTGTACTCACACATAAGTTTGTGTTTTGTTTTAAACAATGTTGTCATGCTCTTTGCATTTCACTGGGTGCCCCCCTTTCTGTTCCTTTTTCCTTTTCCCTCCTTTCAGAGGTAGCCACTAACCTCAACTTTGTGTTTGCCATTCTCTTGACTTTCTTAGTTTTTTGAAATCATTTTTGTTTATATCACTAGACAATAAAATTGTTTTTAGTTTGGGTATTTTTGAACTTTTATAAAATGAAAATGTGTTTTCTTCTTTGACTCACTTTTTTTTTTTTTAACTCAATCACGTCCGAGACATCGATATTTTTGTGGCTGTGATTGAGTAGTTTTTACGCAATTATGAATTTCATGACTATAGCTAATTTATCCATTCTTCTGTTGGTGGGCTGGCTGTTGCTATTACAAAGATGCTGTCTTATCTGTCCTTAGGCATTTCTTCTAGTGCATTGGTACTCAGAGTGGCAATCCATGACAAGATAAGCTTGCATCAGAATTTAAATCAACACTTTTTTTTTTTTTTTTTTTAAATCAAGAGAGTCTTGGGATGTTGGGGGAACAGCTAAATGAAATAGTGTGCATTCTGTTAGTACCTGGTTTACGTTCTGGTACAAATGCCCTGTCTTTTTGCAGACCACTCACAGGTTTGAGGGCACTTGAGGAAGAGTTTCTCAAGTATTTAGGAGAGGAATTGCTGGGTTAAAGAGGGTTTATGTATCTTCAGCTTTAGCAGGTAATGTCAAATAGGTTTTTCAAAGTTTACCAATTTATAGTCCCACTAGCATTGTATGTCTCTATCATTTCTACATACGAACACTGATAATTTATCTCGTCTGTTCTGTTCTTTTATAAAAAAGAAATTTGTTTCTTTTCCCTTTTTAATTATGAATGTAAATATCTCCTTGGTTTAAAAAAAAACGAACCACGATATAAGATGATTTCTTCCTCTGATCCTTCAGTCTGTTGATGAATTTCTTCTGTATCCAGGTTTTTGTGGCATTTATTATAAGCATATCTAGATCTACTTACTTCACTATCTAGATGCACTTTCATTGTTACACACTCTGGGTCATATAGCGTGCACTGTGTTTTGTTTTTTAAGATTTATTTATTTATTTCTAAAGATTTTATGCATACAAGCTGGGGTGCAGGCCAGAGGTGTGGGGCGGTGAGAGGGTTCACCCCAGACCGAGTGGGGAGCAGAACAGGCAGATAGACTGAAATACACTGCTGAGGGGAGCAGCAGGTGAGGCAGGAGAGGTCTGCTGCGCCATGTGGGACGCTCCCTGGCTGGGGATCGAACTCCTGCTGCAGTGGCTCTGTATAGCTTCATAGTGCTGAGATTTAACTCCTGGGAGTTAAGTCACCAGGGAGGCCCTGTGTTGTTGTTTGCTCTTTCCCCTTAATATATATAGTGGACAAGTTTCTGCTTGAATATATACATGTATAGATTTTTGGTTTTTTTTTTTAAAGATTTACTGCATCTGTCAGTCTCAGGCATACTTCATTTAATTGGTCTGGAAAAGCTTTCTCCAGTCCAACTCCTTAGTGACTTAAAAATGTATATTTGGTACTGGGAATATAAATTGGTGTAATCTGTCTTGAGAGCAGTTTGACAGTTTGTGTCAAATCCTTCAGTTTCTTTTTGACCTAGCAATTACATTTTTTCAGGAATTTGTTTTTAATAAAACAAAGAAGAGGGAAACTCAGGTAAAGTAAGAAATAGTGATTCCTCAGGAGTGCCCTTTGAATTAGTGTAATGAGCAGTCAGGACTGACACAGAGTGAATCTTTAAGTTAGGACCTGAAGAAAGGAAGGTTGCTCGTTTCCTTCAGTGATTCCTTTTTCCTGAACAGGTTCCATGACTGTTTCCTGCACTTGGCGTAGTTATACCTATTCCTACTTGAAAGTATAACACGATTATGTAAAACCAGCCATGTCAAATACTTATAAACTCTTTTTTTTTTTTTTTAAGATTTATTTTTTATTTTATACATACAAGCTGGGGTACAGGCCAGAGGTGTGGGGCGGCGAGAGGGTTCACCAGAGACAGAGCGGGTAGCAGAACAGGCAGATCAGAAATATACTGCTGAGGGGAGCAGCGGGCGAGGCAGGAGAGGTCTGCCACACCATGTGGGATTCTCCCCAGCCGGGCGTCGGAACTCGCGTCGCCGCTGCTGACAGCTCCACAGCGCAGCGCTTAACCGCTGCGCCACCAGGGAGGCCCCTACTTATAAACTCTTAAGTCATAAAACCATGTTCAACACATGCCTTTGAAATATATAAAAACTCAGAATAATAGCCCTTTTGGCAGGAGATGTATTGGAACCTTTGGAATTGTCTAATTTTTTTTTTTATTCCTAATGTGTCGTGAATTTTTTCTGTGGATTGGTAGTTGTTCCATTTCCCACCCTTTCCTCTGCCCAAGGTAATATTTATAAATTTGTGGGAAATTGAAAAAAATTGTTCTTAAGTTATAATACATAACTTAAACTGGTTAAAGAAAGCAAGCTTCATGTTATTTAGTCTCCTTTTTTTGGAGAGATGACAAATCAGGTATGTTTTGCTTAATTGTCTTTAGTAGTGATTAACAGTTCTAAAATAGGAAAATAAAAGAACTCTGGAAATTTTATGTAACATTGCTTGCAAGAAATGTAAGGGAAGGGGCTTCTGCTTTTTTTTTTTTTTTTAAGATTTATTTATGCATATAAGCTGGGGTGCAGGCCAGAGGTGTGGGGGGTGAGAGGCTTCACCAGAGACAGAGAGGGGAACAGAACAGGTAGGCTGACTGAAATACACTGCTGAGGGGAACAGCGGGTGAGGCAGGAGAGGTCTGTTGCGCCATGTGGGAACCTCCCTGGTTGGGGATCGGGGATCAGAATTGTTGCAATGGCTCTGGATAGCTTCATAGTGCTGTGCTTAACCTGTTGCGCCACCAGGGAGTCCCGGCTTCTGCTTTTATTTAGGGGTGCCTAAACTTACAAGAAGAGAGAATAGAAATGTTAGAGCACAAATTATCAATAATTTGGAAGAAATTTTTGTTTTGCTTTAGAAGTAGCAAATAAAGATAAGCAAAATAAATAAAGTAAAAATCTTCTGATCCCACCAACACAAGGTAAAATGATAATATTTTGCTTTATATTTGTTGTCTAGGGTTTAAAATTTTATTATATATATTGTTTTGTAAAAAATTTAAAAGTCAAATAATGTTAAATATGTAACACATGAATATATTCAACTTAATGTTTGTGAACTTTTTTCCATATTAAACTATATGTATTTACTACTCAGTGATGTGAGTACAGAAATTAAGAGTTTAGAATCTTGTATATGACTGGACACTGTAATTTTTCATCTGTAAAATCTAATAAGGAAAATTATTGTCTTAATGTATTTTTTACCTCGTTTTTCTAGTAACTTTTTATTACACTCTATAAAAGCGTAGTGGTACATGATGGATTAGAAACAGAAAAATTGGTCCTTCAACTATGAGTAGTTTGAGAAACCCTGGGATACATAAATTTTAAATAGCTGCAGTCACTTTGTGGGAAAGTTGGGTTCCTAAATGAACTTTGAGTATGCAAAGACACAAACATGTCCTCCTCTTCAGATGCATTTGGGGAAGAATGTATGGGCCTTAAAGTTTCTTGTCTGTATTCTGTCTCCGGCAGGTTTCAGCTGTGCCCCAGAGCTCAGGCAGTCACGGGCCCACCATCGCAGCAGTTCACAGCAGCCATCACCACCCAGCAGCTGTGCAGCCCCACGGAGGCCAGGTGGTGCAGAGCCACGCTCATCCGGCCCCACCGGTTGCACCAGTGCAGGGACAGCAGCAGTTTCAGAGACTCAAGGTGGTGTTCAGCTCCTTTTCTTCTTCAATAAGTTTATCTCTTAGCAGGGAATATTGGCTTCAGCCTATTTATATTGGTGTTGCAACTTTTAACAGGCTAGACTAGGAGTGGAATCACAAGAAGTTTTATGTTTTTGTTTTGAAACCTCCTTCAGTTTCCCATCTTAGCACCAGTGCTTGATGTAAAGAATTCTGCATGACGTGCTTAAGGAACGTGTGATGCATGGTACTCAAAACATAACAGGATTGAGGAAATATTTTCATACAAAATAAAAGTATTTTTTAGATGCCTCCTCCCTTTGAACACTTAGTTCTTAGCATCCTAAGAGGTTTTATTGAACACACATGTGGCTACAGGTCTGTATAGTAAATCAGCCCTGTATAACCTTACAGTTTAGTCTCTTTGCTCCAGTTTATGAGTAGCTGAATTGTCTGGCATCTTCAAGTCCATCCTTCATAAAACACATACTCCTTTTCAGAGAACTTTTATTAAAGCTTGGGAAAGATTGCAATTGTGAATGAAGTGTCAGTGTTTTCATCTGTTCTGAGTATGCGCTTATAGGTTTTTAGTGCTTTGAAATTCATGAGGCATATGTGGAGAACTGAAGCTTGTGTTCCCAGCTAACCTCTCTGCTTGAGTGTTACTTTTCAAAATGTGTGATTGTTGCAAGTGTTACAGATTTCAGTTTTTCTAACTTTACTTTCTTTTTTTTTTAAAGACTTATTTTTGCATACAAGCTGGGGTGCAGGCCAGAGGCGTGGGGCGGTGAGAGGATTCACCAGAGACAGAGTGGGGAGCAGAACAGGCAGATCGACCGAAATGCACTGCTGAGGGGAGCAGTGGGCGAGGCAGGAAGGTCTTGCTGTGCCATGTGGGAATCTCCCCGGCCAGGCATTGAACTCCTGCTGCAGCCGCCAACAGCTCCACAGCGCTGCGCTTAACCTGTTGTGCCACCAGGGAGACCCAACTTTACTGTCATATAAAATTTAAAGTCAAGTATAGGAAATATTAAAGAACTATAAAGAAATTAGAGGTTTGATCTTCATTTGATAATTCCAGCCTACTTATATTATTTCGCAGGTAGGAATGACCACTATACCCTTGAAGAACACATCCATTTGTAGCAAATACTTCGACCTTCGATTTTCCTTGGTACTTAATCCTAGTTCTCCATGACCCCTGCCCTCATTGATTTGGAGTCTCAGGAATTTGTTTAGTTTTGGGCTAAGGAAAAGAAATGTTCCATAAACAGAAAGCATATCAAAGCTGAGCTGTGTAGAGGGGTTTTGTTTATATTACCTAAAGTAATTAAGAGTTGACTATACTTAAGCATAATCTTTAAAGAGATCACAAATTACTAGGACCTGAAACATCATTCTGGGCTCTTTGGGAAAATTTATGTAGGCTTATCAGTGCTTTTCTCAAACATTTTTACTCTGCTTGTAGAATGGTGACTGTATACTAGAATGCCATTGTTGATGTAAATTTAGCACTTCTCCAAATCCTTAAAATATTTAATTGGTTTGCTGCGATTTAAACTGTATTCAGCAGTTAATGTCTTAATATTGCAAAAGAACTAAACTTGCTCTTAAATAACTAACAAAAATATATTTCTACCTGTAGCCTTTAGGAGCCTGCCCTATCAGAACACAGCACCTATTTCACTCACTGTCCTCACAGAACTCCTAGGTATCAGTACGTAGATTGCACTTTGTTGAGGAGCAGGCTTTGCAGTTGGGGTCAGGTCGTGAAGTCACAGGTAGAGTTAGGACTTCAGTTACAAGCTCTTGAATGTGATTGGTAACACTAATTTGTTGGATTTCTTTTCTAATGAGGGGAGATAAAATACTTTCTTGTGCTGCCATGTGATTTAATTCAGTATTCCCATATTGTTACCATATTTGGATCAGTCTTAAAATGCTTTACAAGCATTTGAATCAACCTCAATAAACCATTTATATTCTATAATAAGGAAGTGTTCAGGGAGAAGTGCTTAGGTTATTTCAAGCATCAGCATTGTCTATACTTCTTTTTTGTCCTTGGCAGATTATGACAAGAAGGATTTGAATCTTGCGAAGTATGTTTGGTGTGATTTTGTTTTTGAATGCCTAAAACAGCTTTTTGGCACATATTTAGCAAGTTCCCTCTGCAGTAGTTTGTATTTGTCTTCCCAACAACATTGTGAACTTCAGAAGATTAGGCACCTTAATAAATGCCTGTAGAAGTGAGCCAGGAACATCCATCAGCAGAGTCTAAGGGTCTCACAAATGCCTCCTTAAGTCTATAGTTTCTAAGTGACTAGTTCCAAGCTGTTTTCTTCTAAGTTGTGGTTCCTAGAACTGTGCACATGGTTTTATAAAAAGTACTTTAGGTAGTAAGAGAATTGCCTCACTTGTTCTTTCATGCAGTTATTTGTAATGTGGGTGTCATTTGTATTTTTATTTTTTTTTTGAAGATTGATTTTTACTTATGTATGCATACAGGAACTGGGTATAGGCAGACGTGTGTAGGGGGTGAGAGGATTCACCAGAGACAGTGGGGAGCAGAACAGGTGGATCCACTGAAATACACTGCGGAGGGGAGCAGCGGGTGAGACAGTAGAGGTCTGCTGCGCCATGTGGGTTAGCTCCCTGGCCAGGGAGCTAACTCAGGCTGAGGATCAAACTCAGGCCACAGTGGCTGGTGATAGCTTGATAGCATTGAGACCTAACCCCTGCACCACCACCAGGGAGGCTCTGTCATGTGTTTTTAAAGCATAGTGTTATTGTATAACAAATTTAAAAATAGTGGCTCATTAGAACCTTCAAATAACTTCTTCCTCTAATATACACACATCACAGGTAATTCCTCTAGGTTTCTGCACTTTTTTCCTCTGCAGTAGTTATGCAACAGTGTTTTTATTTTTGTAAACTACTTTATTGTGAATACTACTCTTAAATATGTAGTAAACTGTCATTAATGAAACATTTAAGCATAGAAAGTTTTGAATATGAATTAAATAGTTCATTGAATTTGAACAGAAATGAATGGGAACTGACCACGTACAGATATCCCCTGCTATCTACAAGTATACAAGCGTTCCTACTTGATATGATTTGGTAGGTGACATTTGGGCTGGGACCTCTCAAATACTATTCCATATAAATTAATGGTCATAGCATTCCCAGACTCCCCAAGAAAACCAAGCAAATCATACTTAATAGAAATCATTCTACTTTCAGATAGAAGGGGAAACCTGTACTGAACCTGTTAGAACATAAATATTCTGTTCCATAATATTTCACAAGAGTAGGCTTATCAAATCAGATGTTTATTTCTGAGACTTTCCTAAGCCTGATACTTTGTATAATTTAGAATGTAAGATTTATAGGAAACACATAGTGGGTTGTTCCTTTGGATGTCTCCTAAGTAACTGACAATTAAATTGTCCAAAATCAGACTTACAACTTTCTAGCCCTTCAAACCTTTTCATCTTTGTGAATGCCCAAATAATTTGTAACTTAGTGAATACTCCCTCTCCTTTATCTCCCATAGCTAGTCAGTCCCCAAATCCTGTCAGTTCTTATATCTATCAATTCTCTCTATTCCTTTGGCCAGTGCATTATTGTTGGCGTGTGAGTTAGTCCTGGTATAACTGGTCTCCCTACCTCCTTTCAGTCATCCTGACTTTGAACTAACATGTTCTCAACACAACAGCCAAACTGCATACCCTGAGATGCAGATGATAGAAATCTCAGTCACTTTTCAGCAGGATAGACAAGTCCTTCAGATCTGGATCCTGCTGCTTTTTTTCTGTCATCTCTGAGACACCTCCCACCATCCCTTCACTTTACCGTAACTCCTCTAGCCAAACTAAATATTTTTCAGTTTTTCCAAATGTACCAGAAGGTGGAATTTTGCCTGTGTTGCTGCTGCAGACTCTTCTTGTGTCTTCACTTTTGCTAACTTGTACTTGCCTTTTTGACTCAGTTTAGGCAGTTGTTCCTGGGGGATCCTTCCCCTTATGTCCACACTAGTTTCTTTTGGTGTTGGGTTTGCCTGACCCATGTGCTCTCTGGGCATTAGTAATTATCCACTTACCCCACTGTGTTGTAATTTCCAACTAGATAGGAACAAATTTGTAAAGTAGGGCTTGTAGTTTGTCATTAAATCCTTACCTTACATTGGGCCTGTTGTGATATGTGTGATGTTTGTGAAATGAGTAAGTGAATGATGTATTAATTTTATTATTCTTCACTAATCGTTCTTTCTAAACTTATCCAAGGCAAGGGTATAGGTTTTATGGGTTGGTTTTTATTTTAAGCTTGAGTTTTATTGGCATCCATACTAATTTTTAATCCTTTCATGTGTATTTACTGTGTCATTTATTCTGTTAATTTTATTTAAGCATAAATCACTTGCTTTTGTGATTCTTGGCTTATTTTCTTCTGTAACTTTGAGATTTATCCCTGCCTTAGGTGGAGGATGCCCTGTCTTATCTTGACCAGGTGAAGCTGCAGTTTGGTAGTCAGCCTCAGGTCTACAATGACTTCCTTGACATCATGAAAGAATTTAAGTCTCAGAGGTAAGACATATGTGGCTGTACTCAAACTTTGTGCTTAGAACATTGATTTTGGAGGAAGGGTATAGCTTATTTTGTCTGCTGAAAGATAAAAGGATTCCCCTTTTAGGGGTTTAATTTTTAGGATCATGTTTTTATATTATGTATTTTATTTATGAAATTATAGTTTCTAGATCTTTGTTTTCTCCCTTTTAATATATTTCTCTTAGTTCTCATCTTAAGCAGGAAAGTTGGCTGGTAATAATTGGGTATTTGCTCTTTGAGTTGATTTAAGACACTCTAGTATTCTGCATGGTTCACTATAAAGAGTCAACTCGTCTAACAGTAGAGAGTCTTAGTAATTTATACTGGTGTGTCAAAAGTTGGATCTTGCTTGGGAGTTGCAGCTTTAGAGTTACTGAATATCTGCTTGATAGGACTACTATTGTGACTGTATAGTCTGTTCAACATTGTGATTAAGCCTCTTCGAATGTGAAGCTAAATGGCTTTGGAATTTCAGTTCTTTGTATGTCATTAATTTTCTGATATGCAGGTAGCAGATTTTTATCTGTTTTCCTGTTTATAGAACCTAGTAGAATGTGAATGTTTTCTTACTAGGATGTTTATCAAGGTTGCCACTTTTATTTATTTTTTTCAATCAGCATCGACACTCCGGGAGTGATTAGTCGTGTGTCCCAGCTGTTCAAAGGCCACCCTGACCTGATAATGGGCTTCAATACCTTCTTGCCCCCTGGCTACAAGATTGAGGTGCAAACTAATGACATGGTGAACGTGACAACTCCTGGCCAGGTTCATCAGATCCCTACCCATGGCATCCAGCCCCAGCCTCAGCCACCACCCCAACATCCTTCCCAGCCTTCAGCCCAGTCAGCCCCAGCTCCTGCCCAGCCAGCTCCTCAGCCCCCACCTGCCAAAGTCAGCAAGGTGAGCACTTGGAAAACTTTGCATCAGGTGAAATGCATCCATAGAAAGCATCCTTCTTTGACATTTCCCCTTTATGGAATGCTTAGAAACACAAGTTGCAGTGATTTCATCAGAGAAGATGCAGCAGCCACTTCCCTATAAGATGGTACCCTTTTATATGTCACATATTTAGATATGCTTAAATCAACACCTCAACAATCTACAAGGACCCTTTTGCCCCCAACTTCTGCTTATTCACCATATCCATTTCCGTAGATGGTGACTGTCTATATATGTAGTAGCGCTTTGTCAACATGGGCAGAAATGCTATCTCCCACATGGTCATCATTTTACAAACGTTCCTTCATTTACCAGATTAGGTCATATCCAGCTAAGCAGAATATCTTGCTGCTGCTGCTGCTGCTGCTGCTGCTGCTGCTGCTGCTGCTGCTGCTGCTGCTGCTGCTGCTGCTGCTGCTGGTCATGGGGCAGTTCGTGATCTAGAACTGAGTCTGATAGAGTAGCCATTAGCTACATATGGCTATATTTAAACTAATTAAATACAATTCTTCAGTTTCACCAGCCACATTTGAAATGCTCAGTTACCTCAAATGGCTAGTGACTATTATATAGGACAGTGTAGATTAAGTATATTACTTACATCTCATTGTCTCAAAGTTCTGTTGGACAGAGCCGACTTAGAAGACTTTATTATGTGGACTGCAACAGTTGTTGTCTTTTTTGATAAGAACTGTTATTTATGTAGAGTGGGGTTTTTTTTTATTCTTTTTGCACCTGTTGAGCTAGTGACCTTAGAAATTGCCTATGAAAAATATCCCCCTGTAATTGGAGGTGTCTTCACTTTTAAGGTTTTGTTTAAAAAATTAGAGCCTGAACTGTTTGTACTAGAGTGTGTGATCCTCTACATACTTCCCACTCCTTCCCAGTGTGCTTTGAGTTGGGGCTAATAGCATGGCCTGGCCAGAGTGAATAAAGAATATGAGTTGTTTAGAATCCTTGTTTCTCTTTAGTTTGAACTTTCTTTCCTATGTCAAACCATCTGTGTTCCTGAGGAGAATAAAGACTTTTTTCTTTTTAGCCTTCCCAACTACAAGCACATACTCCAGCCAATCAGCAGACTCCCCCACTCCCACCATATGCATCCCCACGTTCTCCACCTGTCCAGCCTCATACACCAGTGACAATCTCGTTGGGAACAGCCCCATCCTTGCAGAACAATCAGCCTGTGGAGTTTAATCATGCTATCAACTATGTTAATAAGATTAAGAACAGGTTCCAGGGCCAACCAGACATCTACAAAGCATTCCTGGAGATTTTGCACACATATCAGGTAAGAGAGTCGCCCTTTTAGCTTGTCCTAACCATGTCACCCTCTGAGGACATTTATTCCAGGGAGAACTTGAATAACCATTATCGTGTCCACTAATTCTTACTGGAAGTTAGCCATTTAGAAATTGGAATTTATTTATAAAGCCAATTACATTTTTCTGACTTGGATTGCCTTGTAGGATTGCCAGTTAAGATTTTTAAAGTTAGCATCCTGTGTAGTGCATGCTCGCTTATCTGTGATATTGGAGGGATGGTGTTTATTAATCTACATAGAAGAAGGATATAGATGGTTCTCTAACGTTTATCAGTTGGTAGTGGTCCTGTGAAAATTCACATACACTACCCTAATTTTAAAAGGAATTATTTGTCAGTTACCGTCTTCCACTGCTTTCTCAGTTTAAACGCCTGCAGTCACAACACGCTTTTTGAACAGACTTTCCTTCTTACACGCAGCCCGAGTAGATAACTTAGAGCTTCTACCAGACATCCTAGAAAGTGCAACAGTTTCCCTCTAATATGATCTCTTCCCATTTACAATTTTCTATCAGAAAGAGCAACGAAACGCCAAGGAAGCTGGAGGAAACTACACTCCAGCTTTGACTGAGCAGGAGGTATATGCTCAGGTAGCTCGTCTCTTTAAAAATCAGGAAGATCTGTTATCAGAGTTTGGACAGTTTCTACCAGATGCCAATAGCTCCGTGGTAAGTATTATTTAGAAGAACTACACAATTTAAAATTGCTGTCTTAACCACTGAAAGTTATATAACGTTATAATGTAATGTTGCTTCAATAACTAAAAAATAGGATTATTGTTTCAGGTAAGTTAGGGAGCAGAAATCAGAGGGGACTTTTTCTAAACGATACTTGCTTTAAGAGCGTTAATCACTTTCATGTGTCTTAATTAGCTTTTAAGCAAAACAACTGCTGAGAAGGTTGATTCTGTAAGAAATGACCATGGAGGAACTGTGAAGAAGCCCCAACTAAACAACAAGCCACAGAGGCCCAGCCAGAATGGCTGCCAGATCCGCAGACACTCCGGGACGGGAGCCACTCCTCCTGTGAAGGTGAGACTGTATTGGGCAGTAGCTGCTTGTTTTGACTTTGGGGAGCAATCCTGGTGAACAAGCACTGTAGACTTCGTCATGAGTTCATATTCTAATCATGTTGACAGCTGGATCCTGGACATTTGGAGTGTGTCAGTGTATGTCACAGAAACTCGATGCAAAGCTTATTATCCAGCCTTGTAAAAGAATGCTGGAACATCACTTAATTGCTCAGATTATTGTGATTTTTTTGAATTCTTAATAGTTTTCTCTTTATTTTCTCTTTGCTATTAGTTGTCATCTGTTGTTTTTTGTTGTTGTTTGTTTGTTTGCTGGCATTTCTGAGACTTACTGATTTTTCCCTTCTGATACGATGCTGTTGATGCAATCCTGCCTTGTGCTGAGATTATTGACCTTGAGCATTGTTTCAGAAATAAGTCTATGGACTCTGAGGTGCTCTGTGAGTAAAGTGCAAGCTATCTGGTGTAGAGACCTATCTTACCTAAGGTCCTTTATTGGGCTGCCAGGTCTTATCTGCAGGAACCTTGGGCCGTAGAAGAGGGAGGTCTTAAACGCCTGTTAGTGGCCTGTCACATGATGCTTCTTGTTAGAGTAACCACTGATGATCTGACTGCAGAAGGCTAAGCCCACACCCTTCTTGAATGTAGTGCAGCTGTGCTAGGGAGTGAGCTAGGTGTAGGTGTTGACTATTGTTTCAGTGAATTCTAAAGCAGTTTACAACATAAGACATTGCTATGTCTACAGATTCTGATAGTAAGGTGACTGGTAAATGAGTTGATTAACTACAGAGACTGACTTGTAGGTGGTGTTCGCACTTCTGAAGGACCATCTTTCAGTGCTTGTAACTAAGTTGAACGTGGCAATAGTTTATATTTCTACCTCTGACCCCCCTCCCCCCACCCCACTCCCATAATAGTTTCTATTCACTTCAATAAAGAGGAAGAGGGTAGCAAGAATCGGGTCAGCAGATAGGCTTCACTCCTGAAATGTTCTCCTCCTACACTTAATTACTCACAGGTGGAAACCCTATATTAGGGTATTAGAATTCCCTCCCTACTTTCTCCTTCGGTATTGTGAGCAAAGACATGACTCCTAAGAGAGTGTCCTCTGAAGTGGCAAAGGTAAATGTAATGCTTCTTCCAAAGTGTGTGCTTTTCTTCACAGATAGTTGAGAAGTGGCTTTTTAAAAGTAAATTCATGTCGGGCAATTGTGTTATGGCCTGTTCATTCCCTTGGAAAGAGCAATCTTAAATTAGTCTGAGTGACTATTGCTGACAAGATGGTTATTCCTTCTGTTAGGAAAATAAGCTGTGCCTTTTACATGAACTTTTTTTACTGAGCTATAATTAGAGGTTAAAGATAGATTTCTGTTCACTCAAAGCAATGTATGCTGGCCTCTCCTGCCTGCCTCCACAACTAGAAAGATAAGGCATGAGATGAGGTTCCAGTAGCACAGTTAATCCTTTGACCATTTGTAGAGAATATTTGGGGGTAGAATGACCTGTGAACTCTGGAAACAGAAACTGACAGGTAAATTGAAGTATAGAAGTTTGGTGGAAAGCGAGTTAGTACTTGAATTCTCTCATTTGTTGCAAATTTTTAACAAGTAGTGGTCAGTGATGGAATCATTGAGCACAGATGAAAATAAAAATCAGACAAATCCACTCATTGTTTTTATTTTTTCCTTTTTACAGAAGAAACCCAAGTTACTCAGCCTAAAGGATTCTTCAATGGCAGATGCCAGCAAGCATGGTGTAGGAACAGAATCACTATTTTTTGATAAGGTGAGTAATGGGTGAATTAGATTTGATATCAACTACTAATGCCAAAAGAAAAATCACTGTTCTCAGGAAGATCTTGTCTTAGAGGCGACACGCTGATTAGTACTTACTACCTTTTTTTTGTTGTTGAGATAATGTTTTCACAACACTATGATTTAGGGGGTATAGATTTTCAGGTAGGACTTGCTACTTTTTAACAGTTTCCAAGTTGTAGGTCCTTTCTATCTACTGTAACTATTAGCGTACCTAGAGAAATGGTAGCATTTTCTCCTTTGGTTTTGTAATTTATAGCAAAATACAGCTTTTTTTCCCATGGCAGACAGCAACTTTTAAGAAAAAACCTGCATCATAATCCTCTCTAGAGATGTTTGGAGTTTGGAGCTCCCTGTTGTATAAATATCCAGGTCTGTGCAAATCTGCACTAATTGTTGAGGACCTAAGGTGAATCATAATCTTCTAATTGGTTGTGATACTTGTATTATCACATATAGGTTTCATGGGAATTGTGATTTAATTGTTTTCAAAGCTCCCTAGGTGATTCTAATGGGCAGTCACAGTTGAAATTACTGGTATAAACAGTGATGTATGGTGGGTTAGTTTTGCTGGCGCCTCCTGTGTCTGACTTCCTCTTTGTTAACTTGATGAATAGCAAGTTTGTTTCATCAGAGTAGCTAGTAACTGTTGGACATCTATTTCAGTGGAAGGAACCAGCTTGGACTGATTTGGTGGTGATTTGCCCTTGTCTTGCACTTCTTCGTTTTGCAAATGATTTAGCATCTCTATGATTAGTGCCTCCTTTTCTCTCTCTAGCCTGCTGTGCCTTTGTGAGCAGCCCTGCAAAACAGTACCTGACTGACGTGAAACATATCAGAGTGCTGCCTTGGTACTTTCAAGGCATTTGTAGAAGTCCAGGTCACAACCACCAATAGCAAGGAAAGGATGAAGGAAGGAGGGACTGAATAAGTGAATTATGCTAAGAGTGATAGGATTTCTTTAAGTATTTCTCTGAAATACACACTGAAGTATTTCTAGACGAAATGTCCAGAATTTGTTTAAAATTCATTATTGTTTACCTTATACATTGATCATTGATGGTAGGGGAGGACGTGGGATACGTTAGACTATTCTATTTTTGTGTTTAAAAGGTAAGAAAAAAAGAAACATGGTAGATGGTATAAAAAGAGAAGTGCTTTTGATCTTTGACTTTCACAGTACATCTGGAGAGATTATTGATAAATCACTTGGTTTGGTGAGTTTACAACCCTCACTAAAGGACCACAATGCTAAATCCTTTTGAAATTGGAACTCCAGATTGCTTATCTAGCCAGGCTAATTTTGCTTTTTGTATGCCATTGAACATTTTTAAGTTTTTGGATATTAAAATGTTCAATATTATATATGGAGGAAGAAAATGGATCAGGTCAGAGGACCAAAGTATCTTATTTTAAAAGATTATTAAACAGTACCAGATTGAGAACATTGTTGACAAAGATTCCTGTTGTAAACCTCTGTTAGGAGAGGCAACAAAAGTTCAAGAAACTGATTGGTCTCAGAGAATCAAGCATATGAGAAGAGAAATGTCTTATTTACTCTAGGATCTGACTTAAACTTTTTTTATTGCTAGAAATTTTAAACATAAGTTTAAAAGAATAGCTGAGGGACCCCTCAGGTACTCATCATCAAGCGTCAGCTATATCACCCAGGAGTGCATTGGAGGAGTGCAGTACTCCTAACCCCTTACTTTTGAGCCCTACCTACCCTCATCCACCCCAGATTATTTGGAAACAAATTCCAGATGTGTTATTTCATCCATAAATATTTTACGGTTTTATTTTTAAATGATACCTATTTTCGTAATTTTATTTATGCATACAAAAACTGGGGTGTAGGCCAGAGGTGCAATTTGGTGAAAGGATTCACCAGAGACAGAGTGGGGAACAGAACAGGCAGATCTACTGAAATACACTACTGAGGGTAGCAGTGGGTGAGATAGGAGAGGTCTGCTGTGCCACGTGGGTCAACTCCCTGGCTGGGGATCAAGCTCGTGCTGCAGTGGCTGGTGATAGCTTGATAGTGCTGATACTTAACCCCTTGTGCCACCAGGGAGGCTCCTGATACCTGTTTTCAAGTATAATCATTATCACATCAAAAAAACACCCAATGATTCCTTAGTATTATCAGGTATCACTTCATATTTCCCCAGTCTTTTGAAAAGCAATCCAGGATCTCTTGATTCCCCACTTAACTGTTTCTTTTCTGGTTGTCTCCATTAGGTGCGAAAGGCCCTGCGGAGTGCAGAGGCTTATGAAAATTTCCTGCGCTGTCTTGTTATCTTCAACCAGGAAGTGATTTCTCGGGCTGAGCTTGTGCAGTTGGTCTCCCCTTTCCTTGGGTAAGTGGAATTAGGCACTTAAGTCTGATGGATGATATGGAGGTGAGGCTATAGCTTCCTTTGTCAAGAGTATATGATAGTAAAATTAATTTGATTATGGTGAGTCAGTTCACTCAGAAAATGTCAGTGTTAAAGGAGTCACCTGGTCAGTCTTCTAGTTCAACTCTAGAGATGGAACATAGTAGGCAGAGAGGGCATTGCCCAATACTAGTTGTATCCTGACCCCCTGACCAGTACTTGATAGTTATAATAGAGATCAGATTCTTCCAGGGTTCTAGAATTCTGACTGTATTTGACAACCTAGGAATTGTCTGAACATTGAAGCTGTATTCTTAGTTTGAAGAATCACGAGCTATTTCTAGTTTCACTGCAACTCTTCCAACACTGCCTTGACTGATCTTAGAGCATTTTACAGAAAAGGGAAGTCAGATGCTCAGAAGCAATGCTTCTTAGGCAAGAAATAACTGTCATTGGAATTTGTCCCTGATAACAGCGTCTTGATCCAACACCAAATATTGGTAGTCATACTTTAGGATAACTGCATTATGCTTCTCATTACTCACCAGTGTTTGGTTTGATTGTTCAGGAAATTCCCAGAACTGTTTAATTGGTTTAAGAACTTTTTGGGCTATAAGGAGTCTGTACATCTGGAAACCTTTCCAAAGGAACGAGCTACAGAAGGTATTGCCATGGAGATAGATTACGCCTCTTGTAAACGGTTGGGCTCCAGCTATCGAGCCCTACCAAAGAGTTACCAGCAGCCCAAATGTACTGGACGGACTCCTCTCTGTAAAGAGGTAAGGCCTTATCTAGTAATGATTAGCTCTGAACCCTCAGCTTCCTCCAGAAGAGAGTGGTCCCAGGGATAGAGAATTTATATGAAGAAGGAAATCAAGACCTTTATTTTTGTTTATTTTTTTGTGTAGAATAACTGGGGTGTAGGCCAGAGATGTGGAAGGGTTATGTGGGGGGGGGGGGGAGGGTGAGAGAGAGAGGGAGGATTCACCAGAGACACAGTGGGGAGCAGAACAGGCAGATTCACTGAAATACACTGCTAAGGGTAGCAGCTGGTAAGACAGGAGAGGTCTGCTGCACCATATGTGGATTAGCCCCCTGACTGGGGATTGAACTTCGTCCGTTGTGGTGATAGCGCTGAAACTTAACCCCTGTGCCACTGGGGAGGCCCCATAATCTTTTCTTTACTAATATGTTTTGTAAACTTGCTAGTGAAATTTACGTTAACTGTTTTTTTCCTCCCCTATAGTCTTGTCTGTCTTTTTATTGAGCGTGCTTAATTACCAGAAAACTGTGTTATACTTTTATTTCAGTCTCTCTTCTTTTACCCAAAGGTTTTAAATGATACCTGGGTTTCCTTCCCTTCCTGGTCTGAGGATTCCACCTTTGTTAGTTCCAAGAAAACTCAATATGAAGAACACATCTACCGTTGTGAAGATGAACGTTTTGAGGTACAAGTTCCTTACCATTTGAACTTTGGGGGAATGGAAGATGCTAAATGATATCTTAAGTATCTGTTAGGATTGGCTTTTTAATACTGAAAAGCCAGAGACTCATATATTTCAGTGGTAAATATTTGTATGGCAAATGTTGATTTTTATTCATTGATGGCTAAATAATAATCCTTTGAATTTTTAATGGCATTTTAAAGGTTATCGTGTTACGTGGTGTATAAAATCAGTATCTCAAGGCCCACTGGGCTTTCTTGAAGCTCTTATAAATTATTTTAAAGTATGTATTGTTATTCTTAGCAGGTCTCTTGATATGGTTAGCAAACCAATTCTGTGAGAACTGGAATTCTCTCATTTCTGTTAGTGATTTGACTCCTTTTGAAAGAAAGGGAAATTACAGACTTTGAAGTAGTTGGGAAGGGAAACTGTGAATAAAGGAGCTGGTAGAGAATCCCTGTATCAGGATTAGGACTACTAAATGTGGACTCAGAACCCTTAGGGTGTTCTGATGTCTAGATCACTGACACCATCAACAAAAAGAACATTGTGTTTAAAAAGGCAAAATACATGTGTCCTATTTAATGTATTATCTAAAATTGACCTGCCCTGCTTGTTCATATGGATGGCAGATAGCATACTCTTTGAAAGTCCATAGATTTAGCTCTTCACCAGTTATACCCCTTCACACTTGCTTCTGCTGTTTTTGGCATGTTTTAAACGTAAAGCCACGTGTTGCTTGGCCACTGCCAGATGTGGTTGACCATCTCTGCCCCAGTGTTTGTGAGTCAGCCATTTGCAGAAAACTAAATCATGACAGATGTCAACATCCATGAGAAGTTTTGTCATGCTAAAGAAAGCATTTCTTTGTTACCTGTGTTAAGTATTGTTAACTGGTGAGTTAGAAATGAGAGCCTGGCATCCTTTATGATAGGATGTTCCTGTTTTCAACTGACATGCATGCCTGCAAATGAGAAACAGTATCATTTCCCATCCATGATTATAGGGGTGAACGATAGAAGAAGTGGGTGGTTAGGATTGGCTTGGATAGGCTAGTTTGAAGAAATGTTAGGCTAGGTCTTGGGGACTTGAAAAAATAGATTTACTTCACATGCTACATGTGCATTGATGTTTAGCTCATTAGAATTGCTTGGGGACCAGGACTGACAAAAGTTCCACTATCTGGAACGTTGCCGGTAATGAGAGGTCAAAGAGTTCAGTAGGATCTTGAACCCTTAAATGCTATAACCTAAAAGTAAAAAACATTACTTTCATTCACCTTTTACAATTCATTTCTCAGAACTGGTTACTTGACCCAGTCCAGTCACAAGGGAGCTAGGAAGTCCAAGCCATTACTTGTCCATAATTAAGTGGGACCAGAAATATTTGATAGAAAGGACCACCATAGTCCCCAAACTAGAAAACTCAGGGAACGCTGCTACAGACATTTGGTTGTAGGCCCCTGAGAAGGCTCATTTACTTCATTTTCTGTTTTTCACTTAGAGAGTCCTGTGTTAAGTCTAAGAGAAAAGTGAGCTCAAAGGTTGGCAGTCACATCCTTAACCAGGTCAGGTTAGGCCCTTGTTAGAAAATTCTGCAGGGCAGGAAGAGGGAGAGGGATCAAAATGGGGGAGGGAAGAGCACAAGAGTCTGGTGAGGGTTCACGGGTGACTTGGTGGTGGGAATTTTACAGCAACTAAACCTGAGAGGAGAAATCAAACATTGTACAAAAATGAACAATGATGTAGAATATATATAAATAAACATTTAAAAAATAATAAGGGCCAGAAATTAAGACTGTAAATGGTTATATACATATAGAAGGTTGAACTTCTTAAGAATGATAGTTACTGCTCTTAGTACTACTGAATGTGGTACAATTTATTTCCTTAACATTTCAAATTACCCTGAAAAACTTGAATGGAAGGACTGATTTTTTTTTTTTTTAACATCTGGGGGAGTGTTCTGACCATTATTGTAACAGATCTTAGCAATTCAGGAATATTCAGGGAAAGTGTTAGGTTGCCTTCCCTTAAGTTGCTCTGGTCTGGGGTAAGCAATCCTAAGCAGTGCACATGGCGGTAGTGGTAGCATAAATGCTACTTAGCCACCATTTCATTTATTGGATATTTGTTGTCTGCTGGGCATTGCACTAAACGTTTTGTGAACTGTGTCATTTAATCCAGAAAACAGCCATAGGTGCTGTTATATGATGATGTTTACTGATGATAAAACAGTTTTATGTTGCTAATAGAACAGAGCCAGGATTCCAGTCGAGACAATTTGATTCCACACCTTATACTCCTGGCCACTGGCTGCAGTTTTATTCTGGTTTGGGTCCTAGCACACTTTGTCTTTTTCTTTAGCTTGATGTAGTTTTAGAGACGAATCTGGCAACCATCCGGGTTCTGGAAGCAATACAGAAGAAGCTTTCTCGTTTGTCTGCTGAGGAGCAAGCCAAATTTCGTTTGGACAATACCCTTGGGGGCACGTCAGAAGTCATCCATCGAAAAGCACTCCAGAGGATATATGCCGACAAAGCCGCAGACATTATTGATGGACTGAGGAAGAACCCATCCATTGCTGTCCCGATCGTCCTCAAAAGGTACCTGAGCAAATGTGCCCTTTCTGCTTTGGTGTGCTTCGTGGCAGATTCCATGTCCCATTGAATAAGGCTCCCGTTTCCATCTAGTTATCTAATTATCCCAGGAGATCTCTTTCTTCCCACTCGTGGTTGGTGAAAATCTGGTGTGATGTGGGGTAATAGCATTTCTTGATGGCATTCTAATGTTACCAGCAGTAGAGAATGAGCGGAAAGTCTGTGGAGTGCTCTGTGTGTATGTGTTTTGAGGGGCTATTTTAAAATATAGGAGAGAACAAAGAAGAAACCACCTGCCCACCTTCCTGCTACTCGGTATTATTACTGACTTTTTTTTTTAAATAAGAAGAAAAGTTTTTGTACAACTGATACATCCTCATTATTTTAAAGGACTCAGCTTGCTATTTTTACCAAAAATGTCATATTTCTCCTAAGAAGCCTTCATGTCAAACAGGTGTGGAGGGATGTTGTGCCCACCCAGGCTAGGCATTGAGGCAGGAGGCCAGGGCCAAGGAGCCGCAGGCACCTCTTAAGACCATGGCACCATGTGATTCCTTTGGTAAGAGCTGGGCCCTCTCATTGTCACCCTGTGAACTGTGCTGCACAGCTCACAAGTGCTCAGATTTTGTTGTTCCTACCCCATTTTCCCTTCAGGAATAAGCACGGACTGATGGTTCTTCTTTTTTTTTTTTTTTTTTTTTGACAGTAGCAGTTACCTTTGTGGTGTAGGGTATTCAGTTCTAGTGCTGGTTTTGATTTTACTCTCCTTTTCTACAGCGTGGGTCATTTATTTATTCTCACTAGAACTTTCCAGACTGTCCAAAGGAACATTATTATACAAGTTTTCTGCTTTTTTACATTAGTATAGTAAATGGTCTTAGAAGTCTTACAGCACAGAGACATCCTTAACTTTGTTTTAGCTGGCCAAGGGGTGAAATGCTAATTGAGAAATAACTATCCTAGGTAAGACTTCTGACTTTGGGACAAATTACTTTCCTAAAATAAGTCCTAAATGAATAATTTCCTAATGTAACAGGGTTCACAGTTGGCTTGAATAACATGTCTCCCAAGTTGCCAGTAATTTTTGGCAGACGTATCTTTCAACTTTTGAAGTAAAGTACTCCTGACATATTTCTCACTTCTAGACCCTTTTGAGAATAGGTGCTGTTATTCTTGTTTTACTGATGAAGAAACTGTTATGTAGCTAAAGGGCAGAGCCAAGATTCCAGTCCAGGGAGTACAACTCCTCATCTTATTCCCACTTCTTGTTTCTACCCTCGCTGCAACCCACTAGGTTGAAGATGAAAGAGGAAGAATGGCGAGAAGCTCAGAGAGGCTTTAACAAGGTGTGGAGAGAGCAAAATGAAAAATACTACTTGAAGTCTCTGGACCACCAGGGCATCAACTTTAAGCAGAATGACACCAAGGTCCTGAGGTCTAAGAGCTTACTCAATGAGATTGAGAGTATTTATGATGAGGTGAGCTGGAGAAGACTCATAGGTTTGATTGCTGGAAATTTTACCTTTGTTAAACTAAAGTGAGACTTTCCAAGACCTGTTGATTCTTGTTTTGTAACTCTCATGGATTTCTATTCCTGATTCTACCATTTTAAATTTCAGCTTTACCTTTATACCCGATCTGTTTACACTGGTTTCCCAATTTACTACCCTGATTTCAGTTTACACCACCTCTTTTACTTCTCTCCCCATCAGTTCCCCTTTTACTACCCTGATTTCAGTTTACACCACCTCTTCTACTTCTCTCCCCATCAGTTCCCCTTAAACAGTACCTTATATTCATTCATATAGACTGTCAGCTTCCCACAAATTAAACACTTCATTGGTTCCCGAACTCCTTCTGATCCTTGCTTATTTGTCATACTTACCAGGATCATATATCATACAGGGACCTAGGATACAGAGATGAGTAAGAAATTAATCCTGCTTTCTATGAACTTAGGGGCTGGACAAAAACAAATATAATGTGGTTGAGAATTCCTGGAAGTGATATGATCCTGAATTTTAGGAGTGTTTTATTATAAAAATGTCAAGTACACATGCAAAGGGGGTAAGAATAATAAAATGAGTTCTTCTATAAACTTGCATAATTATCTCTATTTTGCCACTTTTGTTATACCTGTCAACTTCTACACTCTCAGCTCAGAAATAGATTAAAGTGAATCCTGGACATCATACTGTATCCTCTATAAATGCTAACCTAGAATTTTAGAAGATGGTCCCATTTCTGTCCCATTTGCCCCCTCTAAGTCTTCAAAGTCTAGTAGGTGCTAGTATTTTGGTATCAAACCACATCTCCCACTTTACTTTTTTATTTCTGTAAGAGCACAAAAACTCTTAAGTCAGGTCCTAAGTTTGGGACTGGAAAAAACTAGCCACTGTGGCTAATAATGGAATGTGTTCCTAGTGTGATTGTAGGTCTGTTTGTTGTTATAGATATGTCACATCTACTCTGTTTGTCTCTCCTATCAGAGGCAGGAGCAGGCTACAGAGGAAAATGCTGGTGTACCTGTTGGCCCACATCTCTCACTTGCCTATGAAGACAAACAGATCCTGGAAGATGCTGCTGCCCTGATTATCCACCATGTGAAGAGGCAGACAGGCATTCAGAAAGAGGACAAGTATAAAATCAAGCAAATCATGCATCATTTCATTCCAGATCTGCTCTTTGCTCAGAGAGGTGATCTCTCAGATGTAGAGGAAGAAGAAGAAGAAGAGATGGATGTAGATGAAGCCACGGGGGCAGCTAAGAAGCACAATGGTGTTGGGGGCAGTCCCCCTAAGTCCAAGCTAATGTTTAGTAACACAGCAGCTCAAAAGTTAAGAGGGATGGATGAAGTATACAACCTCTTCTATGTCAATAACAACTGGTATATCTTTATGCGACTGCACCAAATTCTCTGCTTGAGGCTGCTGCGAATTTGTTCTCAAGCTGAACGGCAAATTGAAGAAGAAAACCGAGAGAGAGAATGGGAACGGGAAGTGCTGGGCATAAAACGAGACAAGAGTGACAGCCCTGCCATCCAGCTGCGTCTCAAAGAACCTAGTGAGTGCTTACATTGTTGATTCACAGAGAGGATGTGTGGGGTGGGACCTCAGGACCTAGTTAGCCTTTGAACGGCTTTCTTTTAGAGAGCGAGCACAAGCAGGCCTTGCAGTTCCAAATGGGTTTCCAACCCTAGCTTTAAAATGTATTGGCTGTGTTAGAACCTGTTTGCCTAGAAACCGGGGGTGTTTCTTGTTACTTTGAAGTTGTAAGAATTAGAGAAAATACACATAAAATGTGCGGTTCAGTGACTGGTACTATTGACTTGGAGAGAGGAGGGGGTAGGAGGGGGTGTCTGCTACAACCTCTCTCCAAATGGCAGATCTCTGGGTTTATTGCAGTGTTTCAAAGGACAGAAAGGTACTAAAATGTCAGTTCCTCTCCATGAAAGAACATAAATTTCCAGTTGTTTGTACCCATGACAGTTGTGAATTTTCTGACATATGTTTGGGTGGCTTATCTTTAGCTGGCGGGGTTCATAGCTTATATCTAATAAAGAGAAATTGTTTATGGAAAGGAGATGCGCTTGCAGAGGTGGTGTGAGACAGCAGCAATAAGCAGAACAGGAATGAGAACAGAACTCAGGAAAAGGAATATAGTGTTAAGAAAGCCTTCTAGTTAATTGTTCACTTCCTAAATTAGGTACTTAAGCTGTGAGCAAAAAGTCTGTGCTCTTAAGGAACTCGCCAGTCTGTGGAGTAAATTATCTTTTCGTTTTTTAATTGTGGCTAATGTAGAAGCTGTGTGTGGGCCTAGTCGTCTTTCTGTGAGGAGCTAATAAAACTGGACATTAATTCTGATGGCTTTTACCTAGGTTGAGAGAGAGAGCTTTTTGGGCTTGATGAGGTGATTCCATCTGCTTGGGCAGAACTGAGAGAAAATGGCCTAATCTGGGCCTGAACGCTGACCTAGCCCAGGCTGAGATTGACATAGTTTGGCCTTGACTGATAATGCCAAATCTCACACCAGTTGTCACTCTCACGTACAAGTCTGTGGCTTTATGCTCATAGCTTTATGCTGGCACGAAAGCACTTCCCACAGCAACAGCATAGCCGGTCTCTGTGCTGGGAGTCTGAACAAAGCAATACTTGCTGAGCAAACTCAAGCCATTTGCTTCTTTGTAACGGTCATCAGTCCTGTTTCTCCTGTCATTAATGAGTCCATCATACTTTAGGTAAGTGGTGATGGACTTGATGTTAGCTCTAGGGCTTTTTCTCCAAGTATTGATTTTACAAACAATTAGTAGATGACGATGAGATCCTTTTGTAATTTTTTAAAATTTTTAGTCGATATTTTTTTTGGAAGTGCAACGTGTGTACAGAGAATTGTACTAATCCAGGTTGTATGTAGCTTCATGGCCATCACACCCGTGACCAGATTTGTTTCTGATCAAGAAACAGCACATAACCATTACTCCAGGGGTCCTCTCCTGCATTGCTGGCTTTTGGACAGGAGGTTAGGTTTGCCTGTTTGAGCTTTATGTAGATGGCCTTAAGAGTCTTGTCGCTGTTCCTTATCCATTCGCTGCTACTGCTGATAAGATTTTAGCTGGTGGTTGAAGTGATTCATGTGTAGCAAATACAGATCACTTAGTGCAATTTGTGAAGTACAATGTTAGGAATCCATTTTTAAAAGAAAGGACGTTGACAAATGTAGATTATTTCATTATTCATAGAAGATTTAATTTGCACTGCTATTTTCTGTTCCCGAGAGATTTCCCGGTGTTGGTGGATGACTCTGTCTGCCTTTTCTCATCTGCTCTTTATGCTTCATAGAAAGAGCTTTATGAGCAAGTGACCATGTTAGGAGAGCAGGTTCCTCTCTCAGCAAGCAATCAGCTTTTTGAAAAAGCTTCTTCCCCAGGATATTTTGCTTTACTCATATGGAGAGCCCAGTTGTGCTATAAATAAGTTACTTTGTGCCCTGTTCAGTCAGTGTTAGGAGCTCTGTGAAAGTTGCAGAGTCACGTTCCTCTGCTGGACAGCTGAGTTAGTGTAGCCACCTGTCACAGTTTTACTGCAGCAGATTGAGTGATAGGTTTTGAATAACTAAGATCAGTTCTTTCAGATGTTCTTTAGGCTAGCTGTCCCCTCCTGATCCTTTTTTAGCAGGGTAAGGTCTGACCTGTACCTGTACCATCTCTCCTACAGTGGATGTTGATGTAGAAGACTATTACCCAGCTTTCCTGGACATGGTGCGGAGCTTGTTGGATGGCAACATAGACTCATCGCAGTATGAAGATTCTCTGAGAGAAATGTTCACCATCCATGCCTACATCGCCTTCACCATGGACAAACTCATCCAGAGCATTGTCAGACAGGTGAGGATGTTGGCAGAAGCAAGAGTTGGTAAGGGGGACAAGTCCTTACCGAAAGATAGTTCCGGCAAAGAGAAAACAGCAAGATTTCTGTTGGAAAAAGAAGGGCAGTTTTCTCATATAACGATGTTTATAAGCATACGGTTCTGTAGAGAAAAGGGATAGGTTCATAGGATGTTGGATTTATCCTTTCACAGAGTGGGAGTTATTTCAGGCACATAATTGACTCCTTGCTTTGCTCATCGTGCCCTCGGTAGTGGGAGCCTACCTCTTGCTTACTGGATGCCTGTAGAGCGAGCCATGGTCTTGATTGCCAGCTGCCTGCTTTCCTGTCTTACTGGCCTTGTTCTTATCCTCTGCCAGGGGTGAACTCTTAGCAGGTACTGTTTTCCTCTCCTTTAGGTATTGGTTATTCCATAGTCTTTCCTTGTGTAATATTTGAAGTTCTGATGACAGGAAGGGTTTTCTGTAACACCTTTTATTTTTGCCTACCTCCTAGCTGAGGTTCCTCCTAAGCTGAATTTGTGGTTGACTTTGTGGTTTATTCCTGTGGCACTCTGGGAACTTGTAAGTATGTTGCTTTTTGACAATGATGATAATATGGCAGAAAGCATGTAGACTCAGATTTCCACTCCTTTGCATTGTACAGAGTCAGTTGTGGGAGGAAACTTAGAAAAAAGAAAATTCTAACTCTTGAGTCTATGTTGACATTATAGAAAAACTAGTTGCTAAGTACTTTCTTGGAGTTAAATATGAAATCCTTTTATCAAAATGCCCATACTTTTGCCTTCAATTTAAAAGAATTTATGACGCTACACCACTCCCACGGTATATCAGAATCAAGGAAGAATGTTTCACATAACTGAGCCTTGGCATCTACACAAATTGTCAGGCAGAGTTTTTTCCCCTGTAAGTTAAAAAAGTTATTAAGCCTTTCTGATTGGGGTCTGTATGGTGACTGACAGAAATTATTATATGAATATAGTTAGCTATCGTGATAATTTTTGAGAGACCAAATCCCTGTTAAAGTATCCTAAACTTATATAAAGACTTCAGTTACCACATGCTTATGTTTCTGATTGCAAGTATGCTATTTGCTACAGTGAAGCCTTTCATACTACTAGCACAACTTTTAAAAGCTAATGAAACAAGCTTCTTAAAAGCCCGAAGTTGGTTTTTAAAATGACATTAGTCCATTTACCGAAAACCTAGTTATGATTTTGAGTCAGTAATTCCTAATGTCCTTTTTATGGAATTATGTTTCATCCAGAAACCCAAATCCAGTGTTTTAAGACATATTTGTGCTTTTCATCTTAACTCCTCAGTTGGAGGCATTTCTTCTCATTCTCCTCATCTCTTTTGATGTTCTTCCAGAAATTGTTGCTTACTTGAGGGAGAACATAGATTTCAAGGTCAAACAATATCTTTTCCAAACCTTTTCCAAACTGGCTTAAGAGGGATTTATTTTAAGAATTAAGTAGAATCCAGACAGTACAGAACTCAAAATACTGCCAACCTGTGTAGGAGCTGGACTGGGAATGTTTTTGTCCTCTCTTGGATACCTTTCACCTGGACATCTCCATTCTCTTCCTCTTTTCTGCAGGTGAACATTCAACATGTAGTCAAGGCTTCTCCAGACCCCTGAGACTTTGTTTGCTGTGGCAGTGCCTTGACCCCTGCATTATTTGACCTTTCTCTCCAGATGCCTGATAGGCACATTCACTATGCCACTTCAGATTAGTGGAAGAGAATCTGACTGGCTTAGTTTGGGGGTGGAGCTGCCTAGTTGTCCTTGGGTTTATATAAATGCTACCCTTTACAAAGACTGGGAGGGGCCAGGTATGGTATGCAAGAAGAGGGTGTGGATGGGGTGGCAGCCCCACCGTCTACTTCAGTAAGAAAAGTACAAAGCAGAAGTATCTATAGGGTAGAGACCTGGCTTTATATATAGGTCTTACACTGTCTCTCTCTCAAACACTTTTATCATAGGTTTTTCTCTGTGTTATCAAGTCAAGTATTTTGTCACATGGAATCCATTGTTTGGACTAACTGTAATTTATTTAACCATGTCTAGTTGCTCACCTCCTGCCACTCTCTAATCATTCACCCTTTTGACCTCACATGGTCTGCATTTATCCACAAATACACATGCTTGTCGTTTAAGACTTTCTTATATGTTAAAAATAAGTAGTTGTCATAGTTACTAGCACTTCAAAAAGAATGTATCTTCCTAAAAATAGAAAGCCTTAGTGGTTGTGAGAATTTGAAAGTAAAATGGACAAATTGTTGTTGTAATTAATGTTTTGCTTTATTTATTTTTGTATCTGTTGTTCACTGTCTTTGATATTTTAATAGATAAAGCTTTATCTGAGGGGATTTTTATTTCACAGTAGAAATATCTTCTCACAGGAATGGAAGCTCTGAAAGGTTCAACTTGCTAGTCACCAGATAGTTTAATAAGATAGTCGCAGACGTTACCAGTGTTCAGCTGTGACTGACCTGTGTTGGAAATGAGTAATTAACATTACATACACTTTAATTACTGTGCTTTTTGTCAGCTCTGGAAAAATAGGTAGCATATCAGAAAGAATATTGACCCAGCAGTCAGGCAACTTGAGTTAGTCCTAACTCTGCTTCTTCAGCTGAGCACCCTCGGGCAATTAATTCAGCAACAATTTCTTAAATACCTAGTAAGTTTTAGATTTTGTACTAGAGCTAGAAATAATAGGCATCCATCTTGCTTCCATGGTCCTCAAAGGTCCTTCTCCTCACTTTGGCACATAGTGAGTTGCCTCATCTAACTTGCAAATGTGTCGTTTATAAGTAGGCACCCCTGTCCAGCCTGCCTTCTAGAGTAGTTGTGTGGGCCAAGTGAGAACGTGTGAAAGCCAATTGTAGATAGCAAAGATGTGACATAAAAGTAAGAAACCATGGAAATTTTTTTTCATGTGAAAAAATTTTTAAGTTCCTTAGGATTTTGAGTAAGCAGCACCTGAGTTGCTTATGCTTTTGCTTCTAAATGGATAGAGTTTTACTCATGGATCAGTAATATGGTTGAAGATTTTTAGCTTGGTTATTTACCAAGAAAATTACATAGTGTTTTTGAGTGAGTAATATTCTAAAATTAACAATCAGAAACAACTTCTTTGAGTTGAGTGACTGGAAATACCAAAAGAAGGTTGATTTTGTAACAAATATTTTCTTGGTTTCCTGACTACTTGCTGTTGTTTGATTCCAGCTGCAGCACATTGTGAGTGATGAGATCTGTGTGCAGGTGACTGACCTTTACCTGGCAGAAAACAATAATGGGGCTACTGGAGGCCAGCTGAACACGCAGACCTCAAGGAGTCTCCTGGAGTCTACATATCAGCGGAAGGCAGAACAACTCATGTCAGATGAGAATTGCTTTAAGGTAAGTTACTCGTGTAGTTCGGAGATGCTGGTGACAGTATGAGCTGTTGGTTCTCTCTCCACCAGAAGTCAAAGCCATGCCAGGGTCGCAGTGATTCCACTCTGGGACTCTTCAGTGTCACTATGAGCTCCTTGGAGGAAATAAAAAAAGAACCTGGAATGATGCAAGTCAGGGCTTTCACAGACAGTGTATTTTGTTATTTCTTGCCTTTAAAAAATTAGTTGTTATGTATGATATTTACACTTTTGTATCGTTTCTATCTGGAGAATTTGAAAATGTTATGTAATTTATTTTGCTCAATTAGCAAGATCACTGGGTCTTCATCTTGTTAATCACTATTTGATTTTTCATTTTGTATAGAATTATGCCTCATCTTGTTGGACATTTAGGTTATTTCTGGTTTTTCAGCATTATAATAACTAATTAGAAAAGCAAATTGTTGGAACTTAGATGTCCAGCCCACTGTGGGGAATGGTTAATAGCAGCCTAATGGATGGCATATCTTGTAGTCCTTAACAGTTAATTATAGGTTATAAACTTGCTGAAGCAAATAAAAAGGCACAAAAGTATGCATACTATGATTGCAGCTCTGTAATAAATGTGTATAGTTGAACAAAACCCGTGTGTATTTACATAAGAAGGGCAAGTTTGGCTTGCTCAGAATAAGATGAGTAATTGGCCAAGCAGAGAAAACTAAGCTAAATAAAAGTATGCTCTTGTCAGGTACGTTCCATAAACTTTAATGACCTGACTCCCAGTTGTTCATTTAGCTTTCTGCTCTCAGCTATTTCTTTAGTTTTGTATCCATCACCTATACTGTTCGCTTAATTTAGAGAATTAGAAATGAGTTCTCTAGTATGGTGTCAGATCTGATATTCTGGTACCCAAGGAATATCACAACAGAAGAGATTTACAGAGCTTTTTGGGCTTTTGTATCTGAGTATTTATTGTGAATTTACTGTGTGATTAGTTTCAGGGTAAAGAGAATTACTGTCCCCACCCTTAGTGAGTTCACAGTGTGTTAAGTTGTGTGGTAAGGGCCTATGAAAGAATAGGTAGACTCACTCTGTAGATAAGAACAGTTGTCAAGTGACAGAGGAATACCAGGAGGAAAGGCTTAGTGTCCAGGAAAATTGTGCCACCACAACAATCCTTAAAAATGTTTGCAGAGAGAATAAAAATACAAGAGTGTTAGTATTAAGCTAAGTATCAGCAGTCCCTCAAATCCCTGCTGCCCTTCCTCTGGCTGCCTCTCTTTGCTATGCACATTCTACTCTGCTTTTAAAAGATCAGGCATGTTTCTTTTCTATATATCCATTCAGACCCGTTTCTGTGCATTTACATATCATATGTAGGCAAATGCAGAAATAATTGACAGTAGACTGCATAGTCTATATATTTTTTCACGTAATATGCTTTAGAATTTGTGTATTTTGGTTTGTTAAATCCAATTCATTTTGGGCCTCCCTGGTGGTGCAGAGGGTTAATTCTCAGCACTATGAAGCTGTCAGCAGCCACTCCAGCACAGAGTTCGATCCCCAGCCAGGGAGCTTCCCACAGACCTCTCCTGTCTCGTCCACTGCTTCCCTCAGCAGTGTGTTTCAGTAGATCTGCCTGTTCTACTTCCCATTCTCATTCTCTCTCTCTCTCTCTCTCTCTCTCT
>PVIJ01015378.1:0-36745 GCA_004024925.1 Scalopus aquaticus
ACACAACTCAACAAAAACAAAGCCAATAACCCAGTCAAAAAATGGGCAGAAGAGCTCAAAAGGCACTTCTCCAAAGAAGAAAAGCAAATGGCCAACAGATACATGAAAAAATGCTCAACATCACTTACAATCAAGGAAATGCAAATCAAAACCACTATGAGATACCACCTCACACCTGAGAGGATGGCACACATTAAAATTACAGGCAACAACAAATGCTAGAAAGGATGTGGAGAAAAAGGAACTCTTCTACACTGCTGGTGGGAATGTGAACTGGTCCAACCACTATGGAAAGCTGCATGGCGATTCCTCAAACTGCTAAACATGGAGCTTCCATACGACCCAGCAATCCCACTTTTGGGAATTTACCCAAAGGACACAAAAACATTAATCCGAAAGGATACATGCACCCGTATGCTCATTGTGGCACTGTTCACAATAGCAAAGGTATGGAAGCAACCCAGATGTCCAAAAACAGATGATTGGATCAAGAAGATGTGGTACATATACACAATGGAATACTATTCAGCATTCAAAGAAGATAAACACATGCAATTTGCAGCGACATGGATGGAATTAGAGGGGATCATACTCGGTGAAATAAGCCAGAAAGAAAAAGAAAAATATCGAATGGTTTCACTTATAACAGGACTATAAGGAAACCAAATAGGAGAGAGACAATCAGCGGGGGGAGGGGGGGAGACAGGGGGAAGGAAGGAAAAGGGCACAAAATGAATAGAAAAAAACACAAGGGACCATGGAGATGGATCAAGGGTGAATTGGTTGTGGGCTACCCAAGGGGAATACAAAATGTAAAAGACATAAATAACAATAAAAATATATATTAAAAAAAAAAAAAGAAGCCTCCCAGGTATGCAGAAGCAGCCTTCATTCCCAGCTTGAATTGTTTCTTAATGGAATCGACAATGCCAAAAAAGTTTTTGTTGAGTTCTGAACTGAAGCATGTCACAAAACACTGATTAGATTAACAGTTTGGTTTGAGATCCCAGAAGTATAATTGAGTAGGGGCCAAGAGACTTGAAGGGAACTAACCCATTCCTGATGCTGTATGATTAAGAATAAAAAAGTAGCCTAGAATCATGAAGCTTAAAGTTAGAGAAGAAAGTGTCGATAACAAGAAGCCTGAACCAGATAAGGAAACTGAAGTCCAGAGAGTGCTAGCATTTCCCTCGTAGAAATGTAGTTGGGGTTAAGGAAACAGAATGGTGAGTGTGCATTCTTCTTTTCGAAAGTTTACCATGAAAGGAATGAACCGAAAGGGAACTCTTTAAATACATCATGACATGGCAAGATTTGCTGTTATAAGAATTTCACAAAATTAGGAGTAATTTCAAGTTCACAACTCTGATGTTGACTGATGAAAGGTGATGATATAATGGGTTGTAGAAAATCAACTAATATGACTAGGAAGAAAGCAAACTCCTTACATATATAAATTCATTCAGCCTCTCTCTTTTGAGACCTAAGATAGCTGGCTCTTACAGAATCTGTTTAAGACAAAGATATAATAATGGAGACTCAAGAGTGTTTATGTTCTAATCCCCAAAATGTATGGTTCTGTGCAAAAGGTACTTTGCTGATGTGAACATGTTAAGAATCTTGAGAATATGAACTTATCCTGGATTATCCCAGGTGTGTCCAGTGTAATCACAAGGGAGGGTCCTTATAAGAGGGAGATGACAGGTCAGAGTGAGAAGTGATATGATAGAAGCAGAGATCTGAATTAGGTAAAGATCTGAATGTCATGAATCAAAAACTACAGGCATTGAAAAGAAGCTGAACAAAGCAAAGAAATGGATTTTCCCCTAGAGCCGATAGAATAAACAAAATTCTCCTGACAATTGATTTTAGAACTTCTGATTTGTAAGATAAATTTGTTCTGTCTTATGTATCTTAAGCAAAATAGTTTACAGTGATATGTTACAGTTGCAATTGCAAACTAAAACAATCTAAAATGAATTATAAAAAGTTTAATCTTCATATTTAATGGACTTTAGTCCTGGATCAAAGGGAATATGTACAGTATTAATGTAGAGTGTGCTTTGACCACTGTCATTCCCCAATTCAGTCAAGGTCTTCCACAACCCTACATCACATGCTCATTTTTTCCCTCACTCTACTAATTCCTTTTTCCAGTTGTCATATTTCCACTCATCCTTTAAATAATCCAAATGTTACCAGATTGTCTATAACAGTCTCTTGGGTGCCTCCAGGAGTATTTAAGTTTTCTTCCTTTGGTAACATTGGAAGCAGACCTACACCATGACACATATTAGTAAAACTATCAAGAGACCAAGAAAAAGAAGCAATATTAAGGGTGACTAGGGAAAAGAAACTGTTAACATATAAAGGTACTCCTATCAGGCTATCATCAGATTCTCAACACAAATACTACAGATCAAGAGAGTAGAATAACATTCAAAATATACAAAGATTAAAAAATTCCAAAAACAATATTATATCCCACAAAACTCTTAGCTATGAGGGATAAAGACTGTCCCAGAAAAACAAAAGGAGTTTGTCATCATTACCTGCTACTCCAAGCCAACAGAAAATCTGAAATTCTGTTTAGTGGCTTGCACAGGTTGATGATAAGCATTTAACACTTTTGTTTATATACATGGCTTAACTAAATAATGTCTTATAAATTCCCAGTTAATGTCTTATAAATTTTTCAGGTTAATTCTTATAAATCTTTCCTAGCAGTTCTATGAGATGGGGTTGGGGGAATCAGAAATGATTCTTTACTAGAAATGATTCTTTGCTACTACTACTGCAAGAAACTGAGAAGCTAAGCAATTAGTTTCAAATATTAAATTGCCTTAAGAATTAAGACTAGAGGGCCTCCCTGGTGGCGCAGCGGTTAAGTGCTGCGCTGTGGTGCTGTTGGCAGCCCGCAATGGGAGTTCGATGCCCAGCCAGGGAGAATCCCACATGGCGCGGCAGACCTCTCCTGCCTTGCCCGCTGCTCCCCTCAGCAGTGTATTTCTGATCTGCCTGTTCTGTTACCCGCTCTGTCTCTGGTGAACCCTCTCGCCGCCCCACGCCTCTGGCCTGTACCCCAGCTTGTATGTATAAATAAAAAATAAATCTTTAAAATAAAAAGAATTAAGACTAGAACCTAGGAATCTAGAATCAGATTCCTGTGATATTTCTAATGTATCAGGCTCCTGTACTGACATTTTAAGAATAGAATCAGAATTATGCTCTGGATAATTTATGGAAGTTTATTTTTTTTTATTCTTTACTTCTTCAGAATAAAAAGTTCTGTAGGTGAGACTTCATCAAGCAGGGTCAATTGTTCCTAGCCTGCAGAGAGTAGAAATTCATCCCATTCATTGATATGTTACATCACATATTCAATAAATATATATAAAGCACCAAACATGGAAACCTTTGAGATACTGAGAGACCTGATGGAAACTGGGGACGAATTTATATTCCGTTTCCCTCTTCCTATTTCTTCCTGATTAAGTTCTAGAAATCATTTAAATTTGGATTGAACTTCACTAAGACCTATCTGAAATAATTTTATGCCCTCTTCTTGCTTCTTTAAATGTAAGGAAATGAACTTCTATCTGGCATAAGAAAAGATATGACATCTTAAGTTTTCTTTTATGAGCCTTACTTAAGATGATTATTTAGACTATTTCTTTAAGGGATATAAAACAGAAGGACTAACAGATACTGTCCACACCTTAAATTCTATTTCTGACCACTATGCAATCTCTTTTATGGCTGCAATCCAATTTTGTCTCTTTAGGTTAGGCTGTATTTAACAATATCTTGGCTTTCAGTCAAATAGAAGATGCTTGCTGTGCAGTAAGTTAAATATAGTTTCCTATGCCACTTAAGTAGTTGTAAGAAAAGGTTGTTTCACTTTGGTGTTGAATGTATTGGCCAAACACACACAGAGTAAATTCTAACTCACCAATTGGAACCCTGGGGCAGGTAAACAAGCATAAGAAAATCTCTAAAGCTTATAGGGTGGGAAAAGCTAACCCACTCCCATGAGTTAACAGAAGTGGCAGATGGCAGCTTTCTCCCCTAATAATCACCAGATGGCATGAAGCTATGCCCTGTGGTGCAGGAAGGAGGAAACTGGGTTGATCATGTATTTTCTACAGTTAAGCTCTTCTTACTTGATTGAAATTTAACTATGCTATTGGTAGTACATCTTTGTTAGAATAACTTTTAGAGTAATTCTAACAAAAGTTATTCTAACAAAGAGTTTAAGAGTTATATTTGTTGTGTTTTATCAGCTTTTTTCCTTTTGCTTACTTATCGTCCATAAATCACTGAAATTATCAGTAATTTTCTTCCATTTTCTGACTTGTTTTAGTTAGCATCATCACCTCAAGATCCATTCATTTTGTCCCAAAAGGCACTATTTCATTTTTTTCCAATAACTGAATGACATTCCATTGAGTATATATACCACAATATCTTTATGGAGTCATCTGTCAAAGGGCATTTAAGTTGATTCCACGTTTTGGCTACTGTGAACAATGCTGTTATGAACACAAAGATGCATAAGTCTTTTCATATTAGTATTTCCATATTTTTTTGCATAAATAACTAGAAGTGGTATTACTGGACCATATGTTGTTTCTATTTATATTTCCTTAAGGAACCTCCATATCATTTCCACATGAAATCTATCAATTTACATCTGCACCAACAGTGATTAAGTATTCCTTGTTCTCCACATATTTGTTGTTTCCAGTCTTTCTTACACAGGCTATTTCACACAAATTAAGTCTGACAAAGAAGGCTGAATATACAATGGACAAAAAAAAGAAAAGAAGCTTAAACAATCACATGCCCAAAAAATGAAACTAGATCATTATTTAACTCCACACACAAAAACTAGCTCAAAATGGAATAAAGACCCAGCTATAAAACCTGAAACCATAAAATATGTAAAATAAAACACTGATGATACACTCCTGGACACCAACCACAAAGATGTATTTGGGGACTCAATTCCAATGGCAAGAGAAACAACAGCAAAAATAAACAAATGGAACTACATCAAATTAGAAGTTTTTTGCATAGGGAAAAAGATACCGCCACCAAAACAAAAATGCAACCTATGGACTGGGAGGAGGTATTTGCACATCACATCTCTGATAAGGGGTTATTTTCCAAAATTTATAAAGAATTCATACAACTCAATGACAAAAACACAACCCAATCAAAAATTGGGCGGAAGACCTAGAGACTTCTCAAAAAAGGACATACAGATGGTCCACAGACACTTGAAAAAATATTTAATGTCACTTATAAAAGAAATGCAAATCAACATCACAATGAGATATTATCTCATCATTGTGAGAGCAGACTTACAGACTTCTGTTCATTTGTATTCTGAGGCAAGACACAAGTTTGTACCATGCTCACATCCATTTTGAAACCTGTTTATCCAGCATTTTTCAGGAATGACAAAATGTATAGAGTTGAAGCTTAATATTTTGAATGGCAAAATTTTCACTGTGAAATTTTAAAATAAACTTTTAAAAACTTTATATAACTATTTGATTTTATTGAATTATTCACTTGATGTTGATGTTGTAGAAACAAATGAGGCTAAAAGTAGAATGTATCTTAATCCTACACATAATCCTCGCACAAAAGTTCACTGAAAGTTATAAAAGAAACTCTAAATAGATATCCTGTTAACAGATTATCATGCCTCAATGGGAATGAAGGACCCAATATTACAATCCAAACCAAATAATAACATTAATCTAATATTTCTCAGTGGTTTCCTGCATGAAATTTAGATTTTAAGATGCATCTTGTCTTGCCCACATTCAGTTAGTAGGCTGAGCTATCTTGGCTTAAATATATAGGACCTTTAATGTAAAGAAAAGATATATGGTAAGTATATCAGGGTAAAATGATATACTAAAAGGTTTCTGTGTCCTGGCAATACTTTCTAAGCTGCTTTTATGTAAAGACTGACCTTTTATTTTGTGATTCCATTTCCTGCTTAATACTTTTGCCTCACAGGCCGGCCATAGCCTTTTCTCCTCAAAGGAAAGCATTTGTCTTAGAGCTGCATCGCCATAATTCTTACTAGCTCATAGCTTTTAATACATATAAAGGTGTTTTGTTTAAATAAAAATACCATTTAATAACTAATAAGTTCAACAAATGGTGTTGGGAAACTTGGAAATCCACATATAAAAGAATAAGGTTGGAATATCTTATTTTTTTTACATAGAGATTAGGAGGTCGTGGGTCATATTTTATACTTTTATGAGGCTAAATACTAAATTTATTAGGCACTAATTCTGCTTCTTTAGAAAATTTTTTGAACTTGCTGAATAATTGCATATAATAAAAACTACAGAAAAAATTAAAAAAAGAATAAGGTTGACCATTATCTTACATAACATATAAAATTTAGCTAAAAGTGGGTGACTTAGCCATAAGAACTAAAATTATAAAACTCTTAAGAAGATATAGGGGGAAATCTTCATGACATTAGATTTGGTAATGATTTCTTGGATATGATACTAAAAGTAGTGACAACAATAGTAAAAATGTATCAATTTAACTACATTGAAATTGAAAAGTTTTGTGCTTCAAAGGATGAAATGAACAGAGTAAAAAGGCAACCTACAAAATGGAAGAACACATTGGCAAATCATACATCTGATAAGGGATTAATATTCAGAATATGCAGAACCTCTGCAATTCAACATAAATGAAATATAACTTGATTAAAAATGGGGCAAAGGATTTGAATAGACATTTTTTCAAACACATGGCCAACAAGTACATGAAAAAAATGCTCAGTATCATTAATCATTAAGGAAATGAGACTCCTATTAAGAAAAAAAAACCCTATTACAAGTACTGGAAATGTGAAGAAATTCAAATCCTATACACTGTTGGTGGGATGGTAAGTAGGTAAAATTGTTAAGCTGCTATGGAAAACACAATGGCAATTCCTTGAAAAATTAAAAATGAAATTACCATCTGATCTAGCACTTCCACATCAGGGTCTCAAAAAGGAATTTTTATACTCCTAGTCAAAGCAGCATTACTCACAATTGTCAAAATATGAAAGCAACACAAATGTGCACCCATAGATGAATGGAGGAACAAAATCTTCTATACACATACAATGGAATTTTATTCAGTCTAAGGGAAAAAAAAAGTCTACAATATAGTTGAACCTGGAGTAGAGTATACTAAATAAAATGAGCCATTCACAAAAACAAAACTACTGTGTGATTCTACATAAATGAGGTGTCTTAAATAGTCAAATCAGAGACAGGAAGTAGAATGATGGTTACGAGAGCCTGGAGAGGAAGGGAAAGTGGGTGTTATTTTTTTAATGAGTATAGGGTTTCAGTTTTGCAAAGTGAAGAGTCCTGGATGTTGGTTGCACAAAACAATGTGAGTATACTGAACACTAGTGAACTGCACACAAAAATGATGCAGGTGATACAGTTCATGTTCTTTGCATTTTATCAAAATTTCAATTTTTTTTTAAGTTTTGAACAACTGGTGCTATAAACATTCATATTCAGGTTTTATGTGGATATAACTTGAATTTCTTTGGGGAAAAATGTCCTAGCAGGCAACTCCTGAGTCATAAGGTAGTTGCTCTGCAGTTTCTGAATAAACTATCAAACTTTTTTTCAGAGTAGTTGTACCATTTTACATTCCCACAGCAGAGAATGATAGTTTCTCTGCACCTATCCAGTATTTTGATGTTGCCAGTGTTTTTTATTTTAGTGATTCTGATAGCTGTGTATGATACCTCATAATGGTTTTCACTTGCATTTCCCTAATGGCTAATGACGTTAAACATCTCCCCTAGTCCTTTCCCATCACTTTGTAAAATGTCTCTTCATGTCTTTCACCCATTTTCTAATTTGAATTTTTACTACCTACTTTACAAATTGTAAAATTTAGAGTAATCTTAGAAAACAGCAACCTATGAACAAAACAGATGAGCACAAATAATTTGTTTAAATAGGCAATCTGTTGTTAAACAAATAAAAGAATAAAAATAGCACTTCACAGCAGTTCCTCAATAGTGATATATAACTAATACCTGTGGTGATAAATATATTAATAATTATCTGCCCCACTGAGTCACTTTGAAATGGATCCAGCAGCCTGATTGTCATCCATGATGTGACAGTTTCCAGTTCCCAGCTCTGCGGGAATCACCTCAGCATTAATCCCAGGGTCAGACTCCACTAATCCTGAAGCCAACCATGTTTGTAGTCAGGCATGAGGCTGAAACAAGTCAGTGAACTCTATTTAAATAGCATATTTGTTTCTCCAGAATCCCTACCCCTTCCCTTACTTTACTTGCTGAACAAAAGTAACGAAAAGTATAACAATAAGTACTAGTTTTAGCACAATTTTCAGTTTTTAAAGGGGTTCAAAATCAACTTCATCCTTTGTTGTCTTATCTAACTGAGCAAAACTAAAATGTAATTGCAATAAAATAAACTGAAATTCTCCAATTCTCAGTAATGCTGCAAATCCAGAAAATAATTGTGAAAGCTACATTTATTATGATGAGTCTATTAAATTCTTTGGAAACCACTTCAGATCCTTCCCTGTCAAAGGTAGCTAAGCAATGCTTAAAGAAACTGAGTTTATTTTCTCCAAAGAAAATGCTTGGTTGTTTTTTGTTGCTTTTTTTTTTTTTTAGTTGACCTCCCCATGTAGACCAAAAGACTGAGATGAGACTAAAGACTAAAAATATTTTCCTTCTTTGTGAGAAGAACCCCTGTTTTTTTTTTTTTACCAAAGTTTCATAAATTCTTTTGAGTTAATATCTTGAGTGGGTGTCTCACATTTTATCTGAAGATCTGAATTCACCTTGTCTGAGGGCAGAGAGGATTCAAACAGTCGCTCACAATGGATTTTCAGTACTACGAATTTTTTGTTGTCTATTCAAAAGGTTTTTTACTACACAGCTAGTGTTTTTATCCTTCCTGAATTCAGATTGTACATTAGATTCCCTTTTCGTGGTTCAACAACAAATTCCTTCACTTTAATCCCACTTTCTTGGTTTCTCTGAAGTTTTTCTTTTTCTCTGGTTTGTTTTTCATAATTTGCATCTTCACTATCTTATTCTTGAAAAGTATTTTTTTCCTCCTTTACTTAATTCAAATAACAAATCAACAACAATAAATATTGTACATGGAGATTCTTCAGGTAACCATTTCTTACAATTTTATGAAGAAATCTAAAACATGTCTTTGGTGGCTTCATCCATCTATTGGGTTCAAAGAATTAGAAATATAAAGATTAATCCGATGAGACTGCTGTACTCAAGAAATTCAAATTTGAAAGACAAATGCACAAACTTGCATTTGTACTACAAAGTGCTATTGCCATGGTAAAGCTATGGGCAAGGTGCCTTGAAATCCTGAGCAGGAAACTGAAGAATTCAGAATACAATAAAGGTGCAAGTTTAGAAAAGAAAGAAGATAAGTAAAAAGTAAGCAACAACTCTGGAGATTCATACATACATGCAGAAAGCATTTATGGAGCTTCTACCAGATGCCAGCCATCATCTTAGATACAAGACACCAATAGAATAGATAGAAAAGGTCCCCTTCCCCCATGTATCCATGTATTAATCTCTATTCAGGGAAAAAGAAAACCACTGACTGCATTTTTTTCACTGTGAGATAATAATGTATACTATATAATGAAAACAAAGCAAGGTAATAAAGTAGGGAGTGATACAGAGGCTATTTTAGGCTTGATGTTCCATGAGGTCTATTTCCTGCCAGAGAATGGATTTGTGTGCCTAGATTTTTCCTTTGGCAACTCCATCATTTGACACTGCTTATTAGAGGACATCTCACAAAGACTGAAGAACATTTGGCAAAAGATTTGATAACCTGATTAAAAGCTTTTGCTACTAAAAATCAAGAGGGAGCCAGAAAAATACCCAGATATTACCGCAAAGTCACATGAAAGCATGATTCATGGGGAAAAACAAACTCCTAAATCGCCTAACTTCAGTCTAATCATGAGGGGGAAAAATAGACAAATCCCATATGCGGGTCCTATAAACCACCCGACAAATCATCCTCAAAATTGTCAAGGTCATCGAAAACAAGGCAAATGAGAAACTCTCACAACCAAGAGGATTAAAAAAATACAATTAAATGTAATATGGTATCCAGGAAAAGTAAAATTAAAAACTAGAAAAACCTGAAAAAAGTATGAATTTTATTTAATAATGATGTATTAACATTGATTCATTCATTGTGACAAGGTAGTAACAATAGAGGACACGGGTTATAGGCTATATGGGACTTCTCTGTATTATATTGGTAATTTTTCCATAAATCAAAAACTATTCCAGAATGCAGAGTTCATTTTAAAATGACTGGCATTGTAACATGTGCCATGGTGAAAAAAATTCATTCATAAACTTATCATTTGTCTCTCTCTAAAAAAGAAAAAAAAAAAACAACTACAATGAAGAATATGACCAGTAATTCTTATGAGAAAAAAAATGAACAGTTTTGAAAGAACTCACACTTAATCTTTAACAAGAGGCAATCACTCCTGCAAATTTCTGTTGAATGCTTCCAGAGGAATCTTGCACATTCACTAGGTTGCTTGTGATTGCCGTTTTTTTTTTTGGGGGGGGGTTGGGGGGGAGGAGAAGATCCTAACTTGAAGTGTAAACTATTCTGTGCTCATTTCCTCATACTTGAAGTATTTTTAAAGATCTTTCTATATCAGTACATTTTTTTCTTTTTAAAAAACTGCATGCTGTTTCCTTGCTTAAATAGCCTTTATTTCCATAGTATAGTGGACATAAAGATCATGTAAGGAAGTGACTACCTGTTCACCAAACCTATTTCTTCTTCGTGAGCAATTATACCTCATTTCCCAGCTTCCCTCACACTTAGGGGTGATCATGTGACTTTCCTTTAGTCAATAAAATGTGAATAGACATGGCAGGTGCCATTTCCATGCCTGCCCCAGGTTCGTGCACCTTTCACTAATTTGATATAAATGAGCAAGAGGATAAATCAATAGTAGGAGGATCATCATGAAGATTGTAGAACCACAGATATAAGCATCCGATTTCTGAATCAACATTTGGAGGAGAATCCCTAATCAATCTGGAACACTGATTTTGAACATTATATAAGTGGGAAATAAACTTCAAATCTCTTTGAACAATTTAGGGATTTGTTAGTAACAGTAATGTTACTTTTTTCTTTGTAAAGTGGTTCCCACTCCTACTGCAAACTCTGATGTGCTCCCAGAGACAATTAAAATCCCTACTCTTTCGTGTTCTAGACAAAGGCTTAACGCAAAGAAATACACTTCCCTAAATGCCTCAAGCAAATCTCAAAATTACTTATGACAAGGCCAAACACAAATCCTATAAATTTCCTAATCCCATGATTAGCTGAACTATTTTGTTCCCCATGATCAACTGGAACAAAATGTTTGCTAACCAAACCTTGGTTAAGTTACTCGGCTTCCCCTGGCTGACTCAGACTGAACTAGCATAAAATCCCACCATAACAAACAATCAATGAGCTGATTTCAGGTAAAACAGTCTCTAATCTACTGTCCGATCATACCACCCTACTTCCTCACACCTGGATCTTTCTAGCTTTGTTTACTCCTCCCTCTAAAAGAAAAGTCCTTTTATACTTAGCCTTTGAGACATTTGCAGATCTTATGGCCAGAGTGCCTGCCTATTGCAATAGACCCTCCCTCCAAAAGCAATAGTCTAGTCCCTATACCCCATACTTTACAGCAATCCTTTTAAAGAAAGTCTGTTAACCTAAGTCAGGAGTTGGTTTTTTTTTTTAATACGCTCTATTTTTAAAGCAATTTTAGATTCACAGCATAATTTAACAAAAGGTAGTTTCCCCATACGCTCTCTCTGCACACACGCAGTACATTCTCCATTACAAACATCCCCAGAATTATTATAAATGTTGATGTATACACTGACATATTCTTAACACCTGCAATCCATAGTTTACATTAGGATTCATTCTTGGATTTGAATGAATTTATAATGATATGTACCTAGGATTATAGTATCATACAGTATTTTCACTGCCCTAAAAAGCCTCTGTACTCTATTCATTCTTCTATGTCCCTTAGTAATTTTTTAATATGACAAAACAATGATATAATACCTGTCTTTATTTGTTCTTCTTTGCATTTTTGAGAGTATATATATTTATGCATGCATGTTCACAGATACCTGTGTGTATATATGTGGATGCATACAAAAGAATGCATTTAAAATTTTTGATATTCATAATTTATTTTTCAAAGAGCTCGTACTGTCAGTATGACATATGTCACTACAACCTTGTTAACGCTATATATTTTCAACAGTTTTGAACTCTGTCAGTATAACAGATGACAAATAGTCAAAGGATTTTGGCTACTTCCTTTCTCATAAACTAGAGGCTAGGATAGTTATTAAGGAATAAGATAGTTATTATGGACTTGATTCTTATCTATAGGGGGAAACTGGATAAAAGTGACAGTAATATTTTGAGAAAACAATCCTCTCATCTCAGAGTTTATCATTATAAAATGAAACATTAGGCACAATTATGTACTCCAGAATTTAGGAAACCGATTTTGAAAGGACTCAGAGAAAACTCATGCACATCTTGTAAGAAACTAAAATGAAGGGGCCTCCCTGGTGGCGCAGCGGTTGAGCGCTGCGCTGTGGAGCTGTTGGCAGCACTCGATGCCAGTTCGAAGCCCAGCCACGGAGAATCCCACATGGTGCGGCAGACCTCTCCTGCCTCGCCCGCTGCTCCCCTCAGCAGTGTGTTTCTGATCTGCCTGTTCTGTTCCCCACTCTGTCTCTGTGAACCCTCTCACCACCCCACGCCTCTGGCCTGTACCCCAGCTTGTATGTATAAATAAATAAATCTTAAAAAAAAAAAAAAAGAAACTAAAATGAAGAGATGGTGAACAGATTTCATTTCATAACCCAACTCTAATTGACTGGCAATGAATGCCTGATGCTCAATAATTAAATGGACTATGATGGAGTATGCATCCCAGTGAGTTAAATAATAATAATAATAAATGAGCAAGCAATGGCATCTGCATTGAGTGTCATATGGGAGAGTGGTGGAATGTGTGTTGCCTGTCTTCAAAAACAATGCCATATTTCTAATGCTTGAGAAAGTTAAAAAAAAAAACTGCACATGTAGTTGTGAAGAAAAAACGAATCAATACATCTACACTGCATTCAGGTTCATTCACTTTTTCTTAAACAGGGAAAAAAAACCCTCCCCACCCCAGGCAATGTTCTGGAGAAATAGTGGTTGTCACAACTTGGAGGGTATGTTGCCACTATTATCTAGTGAGTAGAAACCGTAGATGTTTCTGACCATCCTATAATGCATAGGACCCCACAACAAATTATCTGGTCTAAATGTCAATAATGCCACCATAGAGAAACCCTCATCTACAAAAAGAAAAAGAGGTATATAAGTAGAAAATAAGTTAGGGCACAAATCTGGAATAACAATGTTATCATAGCTGGCCAAGAATGAGATAAGACTTGTGAACAGCACTTTGGGGGTGGGGGGAAGGAGGCGGAGGGAGGGAAGGAAAAGGGCACAAAATGGAATAGAAAAGAACACAAGGGACCATGGAGATGGATCACGGGTGAACTGGTGGTGGGCTACCCAAGGGGAATACAAAATGTAAAAGACATAAATAACAATAAAAATATATATTTATAAAAAAAAAAGTAACTTTTGTGGGGATATTTTGGTTTGGGGTTTCTTCTCCTTAGTTGTTGATCAGAAACTAAGTAAGGATGAAGATAAGTCAAAACAGAGTTAATTTCATTCTTATTTGCAAAACATCTCACCAGGGAGAACAATCTTCAAACTGAAAAGACAAAACAAATACCCATCAGAAGGAAGTGAATTACAACTTCAAGAGAAGCAAGCTCTGCGTCAAGCTAGTTAAATGAATTCAGTGCTCATACCCAGAGGAATGATCTTCAGGACATGGGAAGTACATCTGTCTATCAGGTGATCTGAAAGTCATGAATAATGAGGAAAGTATCCAGGAGGGAAAGAGAGGAAATGTCCCACTTTACCAAGAGGAATAAGGACAAGGGGAGGAAAAGGCTTTGATTTCTAATAATTATAGACCAGCATATTTGGTGTCAATGTGAAGAAAATATTCATTTAGAAATTAATGGAATCACCTTATTAGACCCAGTGAACTGGTCATTCCTTCGTTCATTTATCAAACACTTTTTAAATTCCACAAAAGGCATACACTGTCCAAAGTATTTTATTACAAAACAACATTATTTCCTTCATTGTATAAGCCATCACTGATCAACTGCTTTTAATCCTTTTGGAATTTGCTCAGGAACAAATAAACTAATTAATACATGTAGATTAACAGAATCATTTACATCTAATATAGTTTAATTTCAGCAAGAAATTTGACATCATCTCAATATATATCCTTGTTATGGAGAAATACAAGTAAAATGAGAAAAGAGGAGAAAAATGAGTAAGAGAGGGTCACAGCTAGCTGAAGTTTATGGAATAGTGACAGAATAGCAGCGGTTCCCCATATGATTGCTCATTAAAACCACAATCTAGGAAGTGCTTTAAAAATAGAGTTGTAGGGCCTCCCCGGTGGCGCAGCGGTTAAGCGCTGCGCTGTGGAGCTGTCAGCAGCGGCGACGCGAGTTCGACGCCCGGCCGGGGAGAATCCCACATGGCACGGCAAACCTCTCCTGCCTTGCCCGCTGCTCCCCTCAGCAGTGTATTTCTGATCTGCCTGTTCTGCTACCCGCTCTGTCTCTGGTGAACCCTCTCGCCGCCCCACGCCTCTGGCCTGCACCCCAGCTTGTATGTACAAATAAATAAAAAATAAAAAAAAGAAAGAAAGAAAATTCTTTAAAAAAAAAAAATAGAGTTGTAATTTTTATCACACATATACAAAACAAACTGTCCAAAATGTAGCCCAGAAGTTATTTTTGTTTAATTTCCCAGGTATCACTAATGTAGCTGGTACAAAGATTTCCACTCAGGAAGTAATAATTGAAGGAGAGTGTTTAGTGGCATACCCCAGTTCTCAATAGCCTCTTGGCATCATCAAGATTTAGAAGTGATCATTTTTATACCTGTGGATGACACCACGTTGACAATGCTAGTCCATTTACTAGAAAGCAAAATCAGAGTTCAAAAATATGTTATGGACTGAAAAAATAGAAAATAATAAACAAGATGGAACAAAATAGCTGTGTTTAAGATTCTACAACTTGGTTCCAAACAAAGCTGAAAAATAGAACAAGATTTAAGAATCATTAGTGGGGGGAAGGGGACTATTCCAAGAAGTGTTTTCTTTTCTAGCTACATATGAAGTATACATCCAGGAAGGACAGAACTTATCAACAGCACAATTAACATTCCAGGCCAAATAGTTCTTTGTTTTAGGGGGCTAACTTGTGCATTGCAGGATGTTTAGTGGGATCCCTGCCTATACCCACCAGATGCCAGCAGTATCTGCTCAACTTAGGACAATTGAAAATGTCTGCAGACATTGCCAATTGTCCCCCATGAAACAAATTGCCACCAGTTGAGAACCACTGAGTTAGCGGTGCCTCAGCAGACCACTGCCCTCACTTTCAAAGGTCACTGAGGTGTAGTGGCTAAGAGTATGGATTAAAGAACCTATGTTCAGTACTGACTCCAACAATTATCTGTGTGACTTTAGGCAAGTCACATAACCCCTCTGAGTATCAATCTTCTCACAAATATCCCTATAGAAATATCCTTGTGAAATAAAAGATACCAGATATTTTTATTATTGGGTTGTTGTAAGCATTTAATGATTTAATAGTTTAAATACATGCTGCAACATGGTTGTGTTATAAAAATTTTAGCAATTATTAATGGACTTAATCAGCTACAAGTTTCTGATGAGACCCTAAGATGACCTCCCCAAGCCATCTTTTTTTTTCCCCACTTTTTACCCTCATCAGATCACCACACTACAGTCCCTTCTAGGAATGCCGACTGAGAGTCCAAATAGGAAAGGAAAGAGAGAAAAACAGACAAGGTAGGAAAAAGGTAGGAGAAAATGAGGAAAATCGATAATGAAGGCCATTCGTCAGCATTCCTTAGACTATAAAAGAAGAGATTTGGGGTTAAGAAAGTAGAGTGTTTAAAAAGGAAAATGAAACTGTCATGTTAAACTTTATATAAAATTCATGTGAATTTATAGGTTTAACACAACCTGGAAAGAAATGTTATGATCAGAAGGAAACAGTCAGGGGCACTTTAATCCATTTTATTTATTTTTTTTTTAAAGATTTATTTATTTATGCATACAAGCTGGGGTACAGTCCAGAGGCGTGGGGCGGCGAGACGGTTCACCAGAGACAGAGTGGGGAGCAGAACAGGCAGATCAGAAGTACACTGCTGAGGGGAGCAGCGGGCAAGGCAGGAGAGGTCTGCCGTGCCATGTGGGAATCTCCCCGGCCGGGCGTCGAACCCGCATCACCGCTGCCGACAGCTCCACAGCGCAGCGCCCAACCGCTGCACCACCGGGGAGGCCCACTTTAATCCATTTTAATTGTGATCTACCTAATACCATCTGACAGTTCTCTACTATCTCCCCTGAGCCTGGAAAAGGGTCTGGCACATAGTAAGCTCTCAACAGTGAAAAACTAACATCATTAAAGTAGTCATATCATCTATAGCAATATACAGATTCAGTGCAACCCCTGTCCAAATTTCAAAAGCATTCTTCACAGAAGTAAGACATAAAATCATAATTTTTGGAACTATGAAACACTCCAAATAGAAAAAAAAAATCCTAAGAAAAAAGAACAAAAATGGAGGCATCACCCCCATTGACTTCAAACTATATTGTGAAGCAATAGTAATCAAAAGAGTGTGGAATTAGAATAAAAACACAGAGAGGGGCCTCCCCGGTGGCGCAGTGGTTAAGCGCTGCGCTGTGGAGCTGTTGGCAGCGGCGACGCGAGTTCGACGCCCGGCCAGGGAGAATCCCACATGGCGCGGCAGACCTCTCCTGCCTTGCCCGCTGCTCCCCTCAGCAGTGTATTTCTGATCTGTCTGTTCTGCTACCCACTCTGTCTCTGGTGAACCCTCTCGCCACCCCATGTCTCTGGCCTGCGCCCCAGCTTGTATGTATAATTAAAAAAAAAAAAACACAGAGAGATCAATGATCAAAATAGAGAGTACAGAATTAAACTCACACATATATGGATAGGTAATTTATGTAAAGGAGTCAAGCACTTACACTGGAACAAGTTAAGTCTATTTAATTAATAGTTTTGGGAAAACTGGACAACCACAAGCAAAAGAATAGAACTATGTTGCTATCTTATATCATCATAGACAAAAATTAATTTAATTCAAAATGGATTACAGACTTGAATGTAAGACCTGAAACCACAAAAAAATAGAAAAAAATAGGCAACATGCTCTTGAACTCCAATGAAGACAAAAGCAAAAATAAACAAATGGGACTACATCAAACTAAAAAGTTTCCACATAGTTAAAGAAACTAGCACCAAAATGAAAAAGCAACCTACTGTATAGAAGAATATTTTGTAAGCCATACATCTAATAATGAAGTAATACTGAATATATAAATAAGTGATAAAAATCAACAAAAACACAAGCAACACCATTATAACAAAGAGTAGAGAATATGATTAGACACTTCTCCACAGAAGACATACAGATGACCGACAGGCACATGAAAAGATGATCATAATATCTCATTAGGGAAATGAAAATCAAAACAATGAAGTATCATCTCACCCATGTAAGAATCGCTATTATCAAAAAGAACAAAGGTTAGAGAGGATGTGGAGAACAGGGAACCCTATACACTGTTGGTGAGAACATAAATTGGTACAACCATTATGGAAAGCAATATGAAGATTTGTTAAAACATTAAAAATATCTTTTGAGGCAGTTATTCTACTTTTGGTATTTATCAGAAGAATAGAAAATATTTGCACATCATACATATGACATGGGCTGATATCCAAGATCTATAAAGAACTAACACAACTCAACAAAAAGAAATAAATAACCCAACGGAAGATGGACAGAAGAGCTAAAAAGATATAGAAATGGCCAACAGACACATGAAAATATGCTGGGAAATGCATATCAAAACCATGAGATACCACCTCACACCTGTGAGAACGGCTTATACCAAGACCAAAAACAAGTATTGGTAAGGATGTGGAGAAAATGAACCTTTGTACACCTTTGGTGGGAATGTAAACTAGTACAACCTCTATGGAAAACAGCATGGAGATTTCTCAAAATACTGAAAATACATGTACTATATAATCCAATAATTCGTTATCTACCATAGACTGCAAAAAATACTAATTCGAAGAGACATAGGCTCTTCTATATTCATGGTAGCACTACTTATATTAACAAACCAATCAAACAATCTCTAAGTGATGAGTGGATTAGGAAGATACATATATATGCAATGGAATACTTTCAGTTATGTGTCTAATATACAAAGATGAACTCTTGTCCTTTGAGACAACATGGGTGGGACTGAAGGGGATTATGTTTGGCAAAGTAAGTCAGAATGGTGTCACTTATATGTAGACCAAAGAGAAATAAAACAAAGCATCAGCTAAACCAAACCAAAAACAAATTTAGAAATCTGACTATAGAATGAGGCTAATAGAGGGGGAGGGAGAAAAGGAAAATAAAGTGGAAAGGGGGCACAGTGGACTAAGGGGGGGGGTTCACTATCTTGGTGGTCTGATGTAGTAACATACACCTTAAGAGTGATTCTGCACTTCTAAATCATATATTATGTTGTAAACCAATGTTACCTGAACTAAAAAAAAAACACTAATCAGAAGAGATATGTGTACCCCCATATTTTCACAGCAGTACTTACAATAGCCTAGAATTGGAAACAACCTAAGTGCCCATTTGCAAAATAACAGGCAAACAATATTTGCCCCATACTTGCTTATACCCAGTTGGTCAAGGCTTTGTCAGGCTATATCACAGTTCAGTTTCTCCCTCTGCCCAATCCTGCCTTCCCTCTTCCCTTCACAGGTATTGAGCCCAAATAAATAAGTGTCACCCCAAACAGTACTGGAAGCATCTACTTTGAGAGAGCCAGACTATATTTTGTATGGTAATTCCCAAGAATGAGTTCCTAAATTATTTGGAATAAATTGAGGCATCCCAAAAGGGATTTCTGAAGAAAAATGCTCACTGGGAGAGGTAAGCCCTATTCTGATGTTTTAGAAAAAAGTCAACACTTCATGTATTTTAAACTTTTAAGGAAGTTATTGTGATTTCCTGTTATGGGCAAAAGACAGAATTTGTGGCTGAGAAGGAAAGATGGTGATTCAGAGACATATAAGTTTCATTTGCCCTGAGTTTTGTTATTTATCTGAGATTGGAAACCAAAGAATGAGAAAAGTTAATGCAAATTAATTGACTTGTGCAAACTGGAGAAGCATCTGCTAGTATCATATCAAGAAAGTAGGTGAACTGCTATTGCTGATGATATGGCAGCTTAAGGAAATGAAAAGCTGTTTCCAAAGCAATAAAGAAAAGTCTATGAGTGATCTTTACCGATTATTTCTACCGGGAAATCAGCAGTGAGAACAGGATAAATAGAGATTTCTGAGTCTGTTTCAAAACCCAAGTTGTCCTAAGTCCACCCAAAATAAAATTCTTCTCATCAAAAGCCCCTTACAAATATCATGATCTGAATGAAGGCAGACTTTGATTTGTTGCAGTAGAAATGAAGCAGAAATTAGAAAGAACCTGTACTGAACACAATTCTAGGCATCATCTGAAATCCACATTTATGTCATTGTTAGGTTTTTCAGTTTAAAGGTTCTGACTAAACATGGAGTTTGACTAAACATGGAGCTATCATTTATAGTTGATTAATATCAATGTGCATGGCTGTTTTTTATAAAATATTGGTAAGGAAAATAGTTATTTTAAATGGGATCGGTAATTTGTAGAGATAATATAAGATCCTTACCTGTACTTGCAGACACCCAGACATGTCCTGGAACTGACGTTCCCCTGAAGTAGCCCTTGATCTTTTACTGACAAAGGTAATTCTAAGTAGTTTCTCCACAAGTTCTTTGTAGCAAGCATTTTTACCACAAACATTTTGCTGCAAAACCAACTAGAGTAAGGTCACTTTTGCCATTAAAAAAAAAAGTGAAAAATAAAAGCATAAAAAATAAAAATAACCTATTAAAGCATTTATTCTTTTCTACTAAAATGTTTTCCTTTATTAAAAGAGGCGTCCATTTCCAAACACGAGGATGTGTATTGTGACTGAGCTTTGTATTGCATTGTGAAAGTCTTCTACATTTTTTTTTGCTGTGCTTATTACTCTTTTTTTTAAATTTATTTTTGTTATTCATATCTTTTACATTATCGTATGGTCCCCATAAGTTACCCATCACCTGTTCACCTGTGGAACCATCACCATAGTCCCCCTTGCTCCCCTCTTCCCCACTCTTGAGCCCTTCCCCTCCCCTCCTTCCCTGCTGAATGTCTCTTTTTATTTGGCTCCCCTATATTCCTGTCATAAGTGAAACCATTCGATAATTTTCTCTTTCTTTCTGGCTTATTTCACTGATCATGATCCCTTCTAGATCCATCCATGTTGCTGCGAATTGCATGTGATTGTCTTTTTTAAATGCTGAATAGTATTCCATTGTGTATATGTACCACATCTTTTTTGATCCAGTCATCTATTTTTGGGCATCTGGGTTGTTCCCATATCTTAGCTATTGTAAACTGTGCTGCAATAAACATGCGGGTGCATGTATCCTTTCTGATTAGTGTATATTCCCAGTAGTGGTATTGCCAGGTCATATGGGAGTTCCATTTCTAGCAGTTTGAGGAAACGCCATAAAGCTTTCCATAGTGGTTAGATCATTTTGCATTCCCACCAGCAGTGTAGGAGAGTTCCTTTTTCTCCACATCCTCGCCAACATTTGTTGTTACCTGTTTTTTTAATGTGCGCCATTCTTACTGGTGTGAGGTGGTATCTCATTGTGGTTTTCATTTGCATTTCCCTGATTATAAGTGATGTTGAACATTTTTCATATACCTGTTGGCCATTTTCATTACTTCTTTGGAGAAGTGTCTTTTTAGCTCTTCTGCCCATTTTTTGACTGGGTTGTTGACTTTGCTTTTGTTGAGTTGTGTGAGCTCTTTGTAGATTTTTGTTATTAGTCCTTTATTGGTTGTATTGTGTGCAAAGATCTTCTCCCAATTAGTAGGGTGTCTGTCTGTTTTGATTATTGTCTCTTTTGCTGTACAGAAGCTTTTTAGTTTGATGTAGTCCCAGCTGTTTATCTTTTCTTTCACTTCCTTCGCTATGTGGGAAGTGCTTTTAAAGATTTTGCTGAGATGTATGTCATGTAGAGTTTTGCCTATATTTTCTTCTATAACCTTTATGGTTTGAGGTCTTATATTCAGGTCTTTTATTCATTTTGAGTTGGTTTTTGTGCATGGTGAGAGGTAGTGGTCTAGCTTCATTTTTTTGCATGTAGCAGTCCAGTTCTCCCAACACCATTTATTGAACAAACTAGTCTTGTTCCATTGTATATTCTTTGCTCCTTTGTCAAAGATTAGTTGTCCATATGTATGTGGATTTATTTCTGGGTTTTCTATTCGATTCCATTGGTCTGTGTGTCTGTTTTTGCTCCAGTACCATGCTGTTTTAATTATTATGGCTTTGTAGTATAGTTTGAAATCAGGGAGTGTAATCCCTCCATTCATATTCTTTTTAGTCAGGAGAGCTTTAGCTATTCGAGGTTTTTTGTGGTTTGTATTGCATTGTGAAAGTCTTCTACATTTTTTTTGACAGATGAGGATGGTATTTTGTATCATTTTATGTTAACACAGGCAACTGATTCATGTCATGGCTGAATTTAATTGTTCCATCACAAGCCCAGTCCTCATAGTCACCAAATCATTTAAGTCAGATTCTGTACCAAGTACCAAAATCTGTCTACATCATGATCAACGTTATTAAGTAGCAAAAAATTTTCATCATTTTCAAGAAATTTATACCCATCAGCAATCATGTAACCATTTATTGATGGGAAAGAAGGTGTTTGATTTTTAATTCAACTCCAACTTCTAATATTGTTGATAAATTTGGTAAAGATAGAATTAAAGAACAAATTTAATCTAAATTAGCTAAAGAAATTATAATTAATGTTCTCACAACTTGAGAATTACTAGCTGTTTCTTTTATATTTGCTTGGTAAATTTGGTTTTGACAGGTGGGTGGGATGACTATGGTCACTTAAGGATTTGCAAACTAATATACTATCATTTTCTAATATAGTATACAATCTGAGTTTACTCTGTCTCATTTCACACTGAAGCACTGCATTAATTAAAAGCAAACTTAAAAGTAAACTGTCGAATGAAAACTATCAATTATTTTCTATTTTGTGTGGCAAAATTGCCTTGAAACCAGGTAGTGTGCAGTGATAATGCTTGCTGGGAGAGGTGGGAGGTGGGTAATGTTGGTGGCAAAGAACTTAGAGCAAATCTACTGACACAGACAAATGTACAGTATGGAAGTCTAGTTCCCTTATGTGGGGTGGGAGCGAAAGATGGTGCCACTCTCCCACTCCCTAGTCAACTTCATCTCCAGGGCTCCCAGCAGGATCAGGCTGAAGTTTGCTCCTGTGGAATTTTGCCTGAATTTGTATCCTTAATTGGCTCCCACCACTTCCCTGTTCCACTCCATACTTAGGAAAAAGTGTGGATAATGAAAGAAAGAAGAAAGCTGTGATTTTAAATTTGCATTACAAACATCAATGTGAACTCATATTTTTTTTTTTAATTTTTTTTTTGGCGATAACATTGTTTCACAAGAGTGTATACAATTTAGGGAAATAGTTTCACACTTCCTCAGATGTAAGCATCCATAGTTCCTTACCATAAAACCACTGGGCTCTGGCCATCGCTCTGGCTGGGCCCCCAGATGAGTTCAGGGAGGAAGACTCCCGGCGCCATAGGGGAAGGAATCGTCACACACAGTGCACCCCAAATGTGGGAGGGTGAGCGCAAGGACTGGAGAGTACCTGGCTGAGAGCAAACTAGCCCACAGGCCTCCGCCCGGGAGGTTTTTTTGTTTGTTTGTTTTTTATTATTTTTACATACAAGCTGGGGTACAGGCCAGAGGCATGGGGCGGCGAGAGGGTTCACCAGAGACAAAGCGGGGAGCAGAACAGGCAGATCAGAAACACACTGCTGAGGAGAGCAGCAGGCGAGGCAGGAGAGGTCTGCCGCGCCATGTGGGATTCTCCCCGGCCAGGCATCAAACTCGCATCGCCGCTGCCGACAGCTCCACAGCTGCGCCACCAGGGAGGCCCCCGCCCAGGAGTTTTTAGGGACTAAACAACCAGCTCCACATCTCTGGCTGCCGCCCCAGCTGGACCACCAAGTAAGCTCGGGAAGACTCCCAGTGCCATCAGGGAAGGAACCTTCACGCACAACACACTTCAACTGCAGAAGGGTCCCCCAAGGCTAGAACTGGTCTTGCTGTAGGAGCACAAGGAAGGAGTGGAGCCCCACCCCTGATGCTAGAAGTGACCAGGCACCAGGTGTGGCACAAAACAGCAAATAGGCCCACTCACTGGTAGGAAGGGAGCAGACCCCACCCACCCACCCTCAGCAATAGAAACAGCCAAAGGGCAGCACATACATGGGGCAGGAGTGGACTCCCAGGTGCCGGGATCTACAGAACAAAAGGCCAGCACACAGCTATTACAGGGGGCAGAAGTGACCCCTTGGCACCTGGAGCAGCAAGACAGCATCCCAGCAGGACCGTGAAACTCTGGAGTAATAGGGGTGGACTGGTCAGACCACCAGTTTCAGACACCCCAGAAGGAGCACTCCGAAGAAATGCCTGCCAATATCAGTAGCACAGTGTCCTAAGGGGTAGAACAAATCAGAATAAAACAGCCAAACGGCAGCACACATGTGGGGTAGGAGTGGACTTCCAGGTGCCTGGATCTACAAAACAACAGGCCAGCACACAGCTATTACCGAGGGCAGAAGTGACCCCTTGGCACCTGGAGCAGCAGGACAGCATCCCAGCAGGACCGTGAAACTCTGGAGTAATAGGGGCAGACCTGGTCAGACCACCAGTTTCAGACACCCCAGAAGGAGCATTCTGAAGAAATGCCTGCCAATATCAGTAGCAGTGTCCCAAGGGGTAGAACAAATCAGAAGACAAACAACAGGGAGAAGAAAAACCACAAATAACCAAGCAAGCCCATAGGGAAAGGTCACGACACAAAAAGAAAATCAGCCACCAGAACACAACAATGACATAGAAGAGCTTTTCTCCATGCCAAATAAAGAATTTAAAATGTTCATGATTAAAAAACATATAGAAAACAAAAAGGAAAAGAACGATATGAGAAAAATAATTAATCATAAGAACAATAGAATTGAGACCCTAGAGAAGGAAATGAAAGAAATGCTGAATATTATAAGATCATTGGAAGACCTAAAGAACTCTGGAAAAAGCAACAAAAATAGAATTGATGAAATGGAGGGATGAATTAGTACTCTCGAAGACAGGAATACAGAAAGGACCAAAAAAGAGAAATAAGGAGAACTACAAAGAAAAAAGAATGAAGAAGCAATCAGAGAAATATCAGACACCACGAGGAAAGGAAATATAAGAGTCACAGGAGTCCCAGAAGATGAGGAGAGAGATCGAGGAACCGAAAAGCTATTGAAGGAGATAATCGAAGAGAACTTCTCAAACATAAAGAAGGATATGAAAATCGAGTTACAAGAAGCTAGACCACCAAATTATCCTAACAAAAACAAAAAAATACATCAAGACATATAACAGTAAAACTTCCAAAGCTTCAAGACAAGGAAAAAATAATGAAAATGATAAGGATGAAGAAACAGATAACCTACAAAGGAAAACCTATCGAGATGACATCAGATTTCTCTGAGGAAACATTATGGGCTAGAAGAGAATGGTCAGACATATTTAACAAACTCCAAGGGAACAAATTCCAACCAAGAACACTCTACCCCACAAAGCTCTCCTTCCTCTACGAAGGAAAAATAAAAACCTTTTCAGACAGACAAAATCTCCAGAAATTCACCACTACTAAACCCCCACTCTAAAAAATACTACAAGAAACCCTAAAGTCAAAACAAATAGTAGAATGACTAGGTAGAACAGACATAGGGAAGGAATGAAATCACAAAAAGGCCAACAAAATGACTAATATGGATATCAGCATATCAATATTAACTCTGAATGTAAATGGATTAAACTCATCAATAAAAAGACACAGAGCAGCAGACTGGATTAAAAAACAGAATCCAATCTCTTGCTGCCTACAGGAAACACATCTAACTACAAAAGATAAACACAGATTGAAAGTGAAAGTTGGAAAACAATTCTACAAGCAAACAGACCAAAAAAGAAGGCAGGAACAACTATACTTATATCAGATAAATTATATTTCAAACTTAAAAAGTTAGATTAGATTTCAAACTTAAAAAAGAGACATAGAGGGTCATTACATTTTGATTAAAGGAACAATTTATCAAGAAGACAACACTCATCAACATATACGCATCAAATGAAGGAGCACCAAAATATATCAGACAACTATTAACATCTCTGAAAAAAGGCACTAGAGAGATACATACATAGTGGGAGACTTCAACACCTCACTCTCACAAATGGACAGATCAACAAGACAAAAAATAAACAAGGACACTAAAGTCCTAAATAAAGACTTTGATCTCATGGGTTTAACAGACATATACAGGATACTGCACCCAAAAAAATCTGAGTACACATTCTTCTCAAGTGCACATGGAACATTCTCCAGGATAGATCACATATTGGGACACAAGACAAACATCAACAGCTATTCCAAGGTCAAAATCATACCAGCTATCCTCTCTGACCACAAAGGCATCAAACTGGAAATAAACCACGAAAAGAAAACAAGGAACCCTCCTATCTCATGGAGATTGAAACCCACTCTATTGGAAGATCATTGGATCAATGAGGAAATCAAAGAAAAAATTAAAAAGTATCTTGAGACAAATGACAATGAGGACACAACCTTCCAGAATGTTTGGGACACAGCAAAAGCAGTTGTAAGAGAAAAATATATAGCAATATAGGCTCACATCAAAAAACAAGAAGAATTTCAAAAAACAACCTAATATCCCACCTCAAAGAACTGGAAAAAGAACAACAAAAGAACCCAAAAGAAAGGAAATAATAAAAATCAAAGCAGAAATAAATGAAATAGAAATTTAAAAAAAAATTCAAAAGATCAACAAAACCAAAAGCTGGTTCTTTGAAAAAATAAACAAGATAGACAAACTTCTAGCCAGGCTCACAAAGAAAAAAACGGGAAAAAATACAAATAAATAGAATCATAAATAAAAAAGGAGAAATTGCAACAGACACAGCAGAAATCAAAAGAAAATCAGTCACTACTATGAACAGTTATATGCAAACAAGTTCAACAACCTAGAAGAGATGGACAAATTCCTAGACCTAAACAAATATTAAGCTAGATCAAGAAGAAATAGAACACCTAAACAGACCAATTACAAGCAGTGAAATTGAAACAGTAATCAAAACCCTCCCCAAAAACAAAAGCCCAGGAGCAGATGGTTTCACAAATGAATTCTACCAAACATTCAGAAATGAACTACTGCCTGTCTTACACAAACTCTTTCAAAAAATCGAGAAGAAAGGAATACTATCAAATATGTTTTATGAAGCCAACATTACACTAATACCAAAACCTAACAAGGAAAATACAAAAAAAGAAAACTACAAGCCAATATATCTAATGAACACTGATGCAAAAATCCTCAATAAAATCTTAGCTAATAGAATCCACCAATGCATCAAAAAGATATTCACCACGACCAAGTGGGATTTATTCCAGGAGCACAAGGATGGTTCAACATCAGAAAATCAATTAATGTAACCCAACACATCAACAACAACAAAAAGAAAAATAAAAACCACATGATCATATTAATAGATGCTGAGAAAGCATTCGACAAAGTCCAACACCCATTTATGATGAAAGTCCTCAAAATTCTAGGGATAGAAGGAACATACCTAAACATGATAAAAGCCATATATGATAAACCCACAGCCAATATCATCCTCAATGGGGAAAAGCTGAAAGCCCTTCCCCTGAAATCTGGAACAAGACAAGGATGTCCATTGTCACCACTGCTCTTCAATATAATACTGGAAGTTCTAGCCAGAGCAATAAGACAAGAGAAAGGCATACAAGGAATCCAGATAGGGAAAGAAGTAAAGCTTTCACTATTTGCTGATAACATGATAATATAGATAACCCTAAAAACTCCACAGAAAAACTAATCAAAATAATCAACCAATTTAGTAAAACAGTGGGATACAAAATCAACACACAAAAGTCAGTAGCCTTCCTATATGCAAATAATCATTCTGAAGAAGAGGAAATCAAGAAAACCACCCCTTTTGCAATTGAAACAAACAAACAAAAAAATACCCAGGAAAAAATCTAACAAAAGAAGCGAAAGACCTATACAAAGAAAACGATAAAACATTATCAAAAGAAATAGAAGAAGACACAAAGAAATGGAAAGACATACCTTGCTCATGGATTAGAAGAATAAACATCAAAATGGCCATACTACTGAAAGTAATTTACAGATTCAATGCTATTCCAATAAAAATCTCAATGACATACTTCAAAGAAATAGAATGAATACTGATGAAGTTCATTTGGAATCACAAAAAATCTCAAATAGCCAAAGCCCTCCTGACTTAAAAGGAGAATGGAGGTATCACCCTCCCAGACTTCAAACTGTACTACAAAGCCATAATAATTAAGACTGCATGGTACTAGAACAAAAATAGACACACAGATCAATGGAATCGAATAGAGAACCCAGAAATTAACCCACATATATATGGACAATTAACCTTTGATATAGGTGCAAAGAATATTCAGTGGAACAAGGACAGTTTGTTCAACATATGGTGCTGGGAAAACTGGATGCAGAAAATGAAACTAGACTACTACCTCACACCATGCACGAAAATCAATTCAAAATGGATAAGAGACTTGGACATAAGACCTGAAACCATAAAATATATGAAGAAAAGATAGGTAAAACAATACATGACATCTACCTGAGCAACATTTTTAAAGACACGTCCCCCAAAGCAAGGATAGTGAAGGAAAAGATAAATAGCTGGGATTACATCAAACTAAAAAGCTTCTGTAGAGCAAAAGAAACATTAATCAAAACGAAGAAACAGCCTACAGATTGGGAAAAAAAATTTGCACTCCATACAACAGATGAGGGACTGATCACAAAAATCTACAAAGAACTCACATGACTCTGCAAAAACAAAGCAAAAAATCCAGTCAAAAAATGGGCAGAAGAACTTAACAGACACTTCTCCAAAGAAGAAATGCAAATGGCCAATGGGGAAAAAATGTTCAACATCCCTCATAATCAGGGAAATGCAAATAAAAACCACAATGAGATACCACCTTACACCAGCAAGAATGGCACGTATTAAAAACCAGAGAACAACAAATGTTGGCCAGGATGTGGAGAAAAAGGAACTCTCCTACACTGCTGGTGGGAATGCAAATTTGTCCAACCACTGTGGAAAGCTGTATGGCAGTTCCTCACACTGCTAAAAATAGAGCCTCCATGAGACCCAGTAATAGCACTTCTGGGAATCTACCCAAAAGATACAAAAACATTAATCTAAAAAGAGACCTGCACCCGTATGTTTATTGCAGCATTGTTTACAATAGCTAAAATATGGAAACAACCCAGATGCCCAAAAATAGATGATTGGATCAAGAAGATGTGGTATAATGGAATACTATTCAGCATTCAAAAAAGATAAACATATGCAATTCGCAGCAGTATGGATGGAGCTAGAAGGGATAATGCTCGCAAAATAAGCCAGAAAGAAAGAGAAAAATATCAAATGTTTTCACTTGTAACCAGAATATAGGCAAACCAAACAAGAAAAAGACACCCAGCAAGGGAGGGGGAGGATAAGGGCTCAAAAAGGGGTAGAAAAGAGCACAAGGGATTATGGTGATGGTTCATGGGTGAATTGGTGGTGGGTAACCTATGGGGAATACACATTAATGTTAAAAATATGAATAATAATTAAAACAACAACGACGAAAAAATAAAAATAAATAAATAAATAAAACCACTAGGTCCCCTCCACTCATTATCCACATCCCCAAATTTCCTCCCCTTCTAGTAGCCTCAATTTTGCAGTCATATTTCTGGGTTTTGTTTTATCAGTTCCTTTGTTCCATTTCTCTACAGAACTCATAATTGTAATATATATTCTTATCTTTGTCCACTGAACTGGGTTAAAAAGCAATGACAACCCAGTAGGAATGAAAATACCTAACCCCTACATCTTGGTCTCTAATTCTTCACTGATGTTCCTTGAGGAAAATAGCTGATTTAAGATCTTTGGCAAGAAATGTACAACATGAGCCAAGGGCATCTTGTTATGTCAAAAAGTAAGGAAGCACTGAAAGACAAAGAGAGACTTGTCAGAAAGACACCAAACCAGTTGAAGAGTCTTTCACTGGCCTTCTAAACAACTATGAGCATTAAAAATACTGACTGACTAATGAATAATAATGGGAATATACTGAATAAATAAGCATCCACAAACCCATAATAAAATTCAAGAAAGAGAGAAACAAAGAAGGGAAGAAAAAAGTTCGTCTTTCATAGAAAATGTAAAAGTAATAATGAAAATCACCACAATGCTACTCTTACCGCAGACATGATTTAGGCGAGAATGCTCAATGAATGTTAAAACCATTGAGTGAAAAATTAGTCTCGCCTCACAGATTACTTACAAATTGCCAAGTGAAAAATATATTTTACAACAGGGTGATCTAGAAGTCACTTACTTAACCAAGCAGCCAAGCTTGAGTTTCTAACAGCAGGACAATATGACCTCGAATGTCTCATCACATTACGCAACATATGATATACAATACATGTGAAACATTCTTGCCTAAAAGGATTAACCTGAATCTAATCAAGGCTCTAGACATAAATTGAAATGTATGGAAAACAGTAGCACAGGTTCAATAACATCATATTGAAGCTGCCAGAAAAATCCAGAATTGGGAACAGTTTACAGAACTGGACTCTGTAAAAAATCAACACTACCAAAAAAGGGGTTAATAATCTAGATAAAGAGATACTAAATATCCGAAACAACCAAGAGCAATGTGTGAATCTTGATTATATTCTTATTCAAAGAATAAAAACATTCTTAGAGAAAATGGTCTAGATATTAAATATTAGACTGAATGTTAAATACTATGGAATGGAATATTATAGAATACTAATTGGATATTAAATACTACATTAATAATGAAAATTAATAAATTATTTATTAGTTTACTTTTAAGTAATTTTTAAATCATTTACATGTCTATATAATTTTGGTGGTACATTTTCACACCTCTGTATGTGCAATGCTCCATTCACCCTCCACCAAACCTCCCATACCAATGTTCAATCCCCTTCCTCCCCTTCTCCTTTCTTCTGTCCCCCCATTCCTACTGGTATATTTTTCATAGTTTAAGAATTGCTTTTACTGTGTTTTATCAGTTGTGTTCATTGCTTATTTATAGTCCACAAATAAGTGAAACCATCCATTATCTGTCTTTCATTTTCTTACTTATTTCACTTAGCCTAACCACCTCAAAATCCACCCATTATTACTGGTAATTTAGATAAGAGTATATTATATGTGCAGGAGAATAAGAGAATTCTTATCCTTAAAGTGATGCATAATGATATATCTGAGTAAATAATGATATCTGCATCTTTCAAATGGTTCCTCCAAAAACTAGAAATAGAAAATATGGCAAAGTGTTCACAATTGTTGCATATAGGTAGAGAATAAACAAATGTTCTCTGAACTATTTTTTTCAACTTTCCTGGTATTTAAAATTTTTCAGCATAAAGAGATAGGAAAGAAATCATAGGGTTCGATGATGGTGATGGGAATTCTTGCCAAGAAGTAATGTCAACAATCTCCAGCTGGACATTTTTCGTCCTTCTGTAATTATTATAGATATAAAATATACCACTAAATACCAAAGAAACTTACATGTAGAAGGGTGCATCATTTAGAAAACCTTATATTCTCAAGTAGGCCCCAAGTCTTATCATTCAAGAAATGTATGGCTTCCTTTAAAGAAACCATTTTCAGAGATGCCTTTATTCACTGAATTGACTTAAGCATTTGTTAAAGTTTGAGGCATCATTTACTTCTTGCCGGTAGCAAATGAGATATTGGATTGCATCTCCAAGCAATTTGCAGCTTCTATAAATACTTGATAAGATATACTTTCCCTATTTAAAATGGAAAGTCATTTGGACTCTGCTAGAAGAGAAATATTCTTTCTGGTCAAGTAATAAACAAGCCTCTTCCCTGCTATCTGGTTTTGTAGATTCTACTACTGTTAACATTAAGTGAATTCATAGCATGCAAAAGACCCTGAGTATTCTAACGTCACATCTTATGGATAAAGACATAGACCTGCAGAGTTTAAATGATTTGTACAGGGTCACAGAGCTAGCTAGTGGTAAATTAGCACTGGATCCAAGGTTTTTTACTTCTAGTTAAAATATAAAGATTTCCACACAACATAGCTCTACCACTTATTTACTGTGTGATCTTAGCCAAGCTGTTTAATCTCTCTAGGCATTAGCAGTAATCATATTGTGTGGCTGTTTCAGGCATCCAGCTTCACAACCCATCAACTCAAATCTTATTTCAGATACTACTGTGGTATACATTTCTGTTGGAATTCTAAGTCACCTTATACTAAGTTTTCTACCTCATATATCCTCTATCTATCCTTTCCATTCATTCCCTCCATCATCTTCCTTTTCATCCAAAGGAAATGGAAAAACTCTCAAAAGTCAAGTAAGGTTTGCATGTTTTTGTTTCTCAGGATTATTTTTAGATAAAGGAACTCTAAACAAGTTATAAAAAAAATGAGAAAATATATAAGCATTTATTTTGAAGGAATTAATGGCAAAAAATTGGAAGCATAAATTAAGAAGATAATAGCAGAATTTTTTTAGGTTAATTCATAGAGTACAATACAAAGTGTGGTCCCAAAATGAAACACACAGTTTAACTGTAGGCAGTATTTTTGTAACAAAGTAAATAAATTTATTTTTAAAAAACATCTTAAGTGTAGTATGAAGTCCCTTAGGCACATGAAGCTGAAGCACAAAATTGCACCTAACCCAAAGGTATATAGACAGGATTATGTTGAGGCAACACTATAGTTCTTTGCTCTCCCCTCAGTCCTGAGAGGAAACGAATAGTACTCTTTATTTTAGATCTAAAATGCACCTTGTCAGGATCCCAATCTATTAATAGTTATACTAAATTACTATCATTCCTTATCATTCACAGATTTCATGTTTGAAAGTCAAAAACAAGAAGAAAAACACAAATTACCAATATCAAGAATGAAAGTGGGGTGTTAATACAGATTCTACAGATGCTACAAAACAAGAAGGGAATTTAATGAAAAATTATACCCCAAAATCCAGCAACTTAGATAAAATGGAAATGTTTGTTGAAAGACACACTCAAATTTCACTCATGAAGAAATAAATGATTTGAATAGTCCTAGATCCATTAGTGAAATTTAGTACATAGTTTAAAATTTTACTGAGAAAATAAAAGCCAGGTCCAAATAACTTCATCAATGAATTTTGCCAAATATTCGAGGAAGAAGTAAGTTCTTCAAGAAAATAGAAGACAAGAATTTCTCAAATCATCTTAAGAGGTCAGCATCACCTTTATAACAAAACCAAAGACATCACAGAAAGAGGAAAACTTCAAATATCACTCACAAACACATTCACTATAATTGCTAAATTTAATTCTCACGTGTAGCTAATAGTAATGCAAAATGATAGTCACTGAAAAATATTTTGGCTGTTTCTTAATAAAGTTATATAAATTAATTTATGACCCAACAATTCAACTGCTAGGTATCAAACTGAGAGATTGAAAACATTTTTCTATGCAAAGATCTAAATGTGAACATTCATAGCAGCTTTACTTCATAGTAGGCAAAAATGGAAAAAATTCAAATGTTTATCAATCAGAAAGTGAATCAAACAAGCTGAAGTACATCATATAAAAAAGAGAAAGAGGTACTGACATGCAGCAACTTAGATGAATACTGAACCATTATGCTAGAGAAAAAAGCCCAACCCCAAAAAAATACATATATATTTATAAACACTTCATGACCTTATTTACAGGACATTCTAGGAAAAGCAAAACTTTAAGGACAGAAATAAGATCAATGATTAACAGAGATTGGGAGAGGGGAGACCCTGCAAAGGGGCAAGAGAAAATGTTTTGTTGTAATGGAAATGTTCTATAACTTGATAATGGTGGTTGTGACATCATAACCCTAATTCGTTAACTCACTGAACTGCACATGTAAACAGTGAAATTTGTTGTATGCATAATTGTACCTCAGTAACCCTGAAATGAAAATAAATGTACTATAGTGTGTGTAGATATACACATACATGTATTTGGCCATTTCTTAGCATGTTTTTATATTTTTCTTAAAAGGAACCAGTAAAGTCTACAACTAACTCTACACTTTGACTATTTTCTCCTATTACCCTCCACTTCTGAGTTTCTCTACGCTACTAAGAGGGAAAATAAACAATTTTCACATAAATTAAGAAAGTGATGGACAGAAAGAAGAATTCCAACACGTGTTCATAAGTGAATCATATTTAACACATTTCTATGACTTCCTTTACAAAAGTTCCTCCAACCAAAGCAAAAAAAAAAAAAAATTGTTGCATCGTTGTCTTGTTTTTTTGTTTTTAGGGTTTTTTTGGGTTTTTTTGTTTGTTTGTTTGTTTTTTCAGAAATCTTGGTTCTAAAATGCGATTTTACTTTGTACAATACAAAGAAAGAAGTTCTAGAATTGTATGCCAGTACATTCCCCCTGAGATGGAGGGCAGAGGGGAAGTGAAAAGAGGTTTCAGATGACTATTTATTCAGACTCAGAATACACAGTTGACAGGAGAATGACAAAAGGGTTTCAGAAGTGACAAAAAGTAAGGGGAATATTTAGGATTGCTGACCACTTGTAGGTTTAATCATCTCAAAGACAGAAAAGAAAAGGAACCCTAACATGGGCAGTCCAACACATCTCCTTCCCTACACATGCTCTTGACTACAGACTAGGTAGTAAGAAAGCAAATTAATTAACTTGCAAGTCTTCTTCATAATCAAATGAGAGCTTGAAAGAATGGAAGGGGTGATACTGGGAATTCAAGCAGTGCTATTTTTCAAAATAACACAATAATAGTCTTCTTATCTGATATAACTGGACCATTTGGTAAATGAATAAAATAAAATGAATAAAAATGAAAGTCAGTAAAAAGAGGGAATATAAAGTGATACACTCATTAAAATTTTTGTTTTAAGTTAAAACATAGAAATCCATATTCATTCACCAATCTTTTGATGTAGGACCAAGGTCTTGTCTTTTAATATGATAGGAATTACAGTGATCTGATAGCAATATTTATTAGTAGCTTGCCTCTAGCAAACCTTTCCAAAACATTCAATTGCACTTTCAGAGAAACAATTCTCTTTCATACTTAAAATTATTTGGTTTATATAATATTTAACTAAATTATATAACTACAATTGTGTGTACAATGGATATAAAGAGTTTTGGGAATAAACATAATTGACTCCTGGGAAGTATATAACTCAACTGGCAGAGCATGCAAGTTTTTTTAATCATTAATAGATGTTGAAATATATCAAAAGCCTTTGCTGCATTTGTCAAGATAACCATGAAAGAGTTCTTGTTTAGTCAATTAACACAGTAAATTACACAGTCGAATTTCTAAAACTAAGCCATCCTTAACTTGATCTGGTATTTGCAATATGCTGGTGGATTTAGTTATATATTTTAGTTAAATTTTCATAGGCTGTTCAAAAGTAAAATGGACCTATAAATACCTTTCCTTGTGCTGGCTTTACCTGTTTTAAGCTCATACAAGCCTAATAAAATAAATCTGAATGTTTTCCTTTTTTCCTTACTTCTAAATTTTGTACAAAGCATTCATTTCATTCCTTGAAAACTTAGTATAGAATTCTCCCATAAAGCCATCCTTTCCTAGGGCTTTGGGAGAGTAGAGGCTGGGGTGAGGGTTTCTGCTCACTACTTCAAATTCAACTGTTCTTATACCACCAACATAATTTCATGTTTTTCAACAAAGCTGGCTTATCTAACTCTTCAAAACATTTCTTTCAATGAAGAGTCTTTATTAAAATTACCTTTGTAAAAGAAGACTCTAGGTTGTGGGCTTCCAGGAAACTGATAGTACAGTCTATCTTGGCATTAATCTTCAAGATCTGCTTCCCTCCTTTCTAGCACCTCCCCTTCAAGAGCATGCTGGGGAGGAGGTAAGGCTTAAAGACTGACCAACCCACCTGCTCCTAGTGCGAACTCCCACTGCCCCAGCGAGACTCACCTACACACTGGTGTTTTCTAACTCTCAGTATAGTTACTGTTTTTCTGCTTCAGGAGGGCAATGGGGCCAAGTATGAGCTACTCAAGTAAATACCAGGAAAAGGAATTCTGCCTAACATTTACATGTAAAATCCTCTCCGACCCTACCTACTACACTTGGTGGCATTCACTGTATATTCAGTAAATGTTTTCATGACAGAGTCTGCTGAAGGTATTAGGAAATTCAGAAGCGAACAACTTACAAAAGAGCCAGCACTTTGAGTTATTATCTAGTGCAGTGCTGTCTAATAGAAAAATAAGCCATGTATGTAATTTTTTTCTAGTAGCCACATTTTTTAAAATAAATGTATAAATTTAATTTTAATAATGTCATTGACTGAATTATACCCCCCACCACTCACAGAGAGGCCCTTTAAAGACATAATTGAAAGGACATCTTTAGGATGGTACCTATTCCCATATGATTGATATTCCTACAAGATTAGCCACTTACATACAAGCATGGGGGAAGACAGAGTGAAGAAAGGGAGGATATAAACATCTAAAAGTCAATGAAAGAGTTCTCAGAAGAAATCTACTGATACCTTGATCTTAAACTTCTAGCCTATAGAACTGTAAGAAAATAAATTTCTGTTATTTAGGCTACCCAATCTGTAGTACCTCATTATGGAAATCCTAGCAAACTAAAACAAATAATATATTTGGAGTCCAACATATCCAAAACATTACCATCTCAACATGTAAGCAATATAAAAATGAATTATTTTTTTTTCCCATTTTTTTTATTGTTATTTATGTCTTTTACATTTTGTATTCCCCTTGGGCAGCCCACCACCAATTCACCCGTGATCCATCTCCACGGTCCCCTGTATTCTCCTCTCCTTCATCCTGTGCCCTTATTCTCCCCTCCCCCCTCCCCCACCGCTGAGTGTCTCTCTCCCACCCGGCCTCCCTATAGTCCTGTTATAAGTGAAACCATTCGATATTTTTCTTTTTCTTTCT
>PVIJ01015379.1:0-36743 GCA_004024925.1 Scalopus aquaticus
GGAGGGAGGGAAGGGAAAGGGCACAAAATGGAATAGAAAAGAACACAAGGGACCATGGAGATGGATCACGGGTGAACTGGTGGTGGGCTACCCAAGGGGAATGCAAAATGTAAAAGACATAAATAACAATAAAAATATATATTATAAAAAAAAAAGTTGCAGAGGCAAGAATGAGTTCAGTGTGGCAGGCTGGTAGATGAGAATAGAGGGGCCCAGCTGCAAGAGCCTTATAAGGCAGTGTAAGGAGGTTATTGCCTTTGAAAAGGAGTTAAATAATATGGAAGAATCATAAATAGGTGATTAATTTGACCCATGTCATGCTTTAATTACCGTAAAAAAATCAGTCTAATAGCTGTGAAAATGATTGATTAGAGGGGAAAGAATGGAGTTGATGCAATAATGCAGTCCATCCAGGATGATGATGGCTTGTAGTAAGGCAACTGAGATGGTAGAGATAAATGTAGACTCATGATCCAAGTTAAAATTTTGGACTTTGCTATCTCTTTTACTTGTGCAAACAACGTGTCATCAATCATGGCATTTTCTGGATTCCAACCTTTATACTTTTATACATGACTCTCTATTCTCTGTTCCCACTGACCCAACCCATGTTACCTCTCACCTGTATAATTGCAGTGGCCTCATTACTGATCTCAACTTTCAGTCTGACCTGTTTCAATGCAACCTACATGCTGCTAGAGGACACTTTCAAAAACACAACTCTGACCATGTTTCCATTCTGTCCAAAACCTCCAAAGGGCTCTACAGTTTGGAAGTTAGGGTCCCTAATAGTCCAACTTAATCTACATACACTTCTTTTTTAACCCTTTTATTCATCAGTGGTCATGTAGGTTGCTTCCATGTCATGGCTATTATAAATATTGCCGCAGTGAACATGGGGGTGCACTTTTGGAATCAGATTTTATGGTAGTTCTGTTTTTTTTTTAATTTATTTATTTATGCATACAAGAGCTGGGTGTAGGTCAGAGGTGTGGGGGGTGAGAGGATTCACCAGTGATAGAGTGGGGAGCAGAACAGGTGGATCTACTGAAATACACTGCTGAGGGGAAAAATGGGCAAGACAGGAGAGGTCTGCTGTGTGGGTTAGTTCATTGGCTGGCGACTGAACTCAGGCCATAGTGGTGACAGTGCTGAGACTTAACTCTTAGGCCACCAGGGAGGTGCCGTGGTTGTGCCAATTTAAAGTCCTACCAGCAATGCACAAGTTTTCCCCTTTTTCCTCCTTCTTTCCAACACTTGTTATTTGTCTTTTTTGAAAAAAAATCTGTCCTCAAGGTCCATTCCTATTGTCACAAATGGTAAGATATCCTTCTTTTTTTTAATGGCTGAATAAATATCCATTGTCAGGGATACCATATCAGAAAAGAAAGACTATCCAGGATGACCTGTAATCTTCAGCTGCCCAGTGAAATGCCTCAGGCCACTTAAAGGTGTTTATTAGGCCAAACTGAATTCTAGGCTAGGTGACTGGAAAAGAGAGTAGAAGGGAACCCAGACTGGAACAACAGGTTCCTCAAATTCAGACCAATAGTCTCTAGGGAGATTCTTCCACTCCTTGAGGACAAAAATGTATCTTCATGCTATGAATAAATGTTATTGAGTACTGAAAGTGGATTCAAGGAGGGAAAGGTAGATATGACTCTTGACATAAAACTGATGGAATATCCATTGGGGGAAACTTCAGAAAAATAATTGTACATAGTTAATTGTACAATTATATGTAAAATAATGTCAATGATAAGGCAAATTGTACCATTCTGTGGGAACAGTAATGGAGGGCTTACCCAAGTTCTGGGAGGGAGAATTTGAAGAAAGAAGGCTATATGTACTGAGACGCAGGGTTTAAGAGTAAACTGGTTGGAGAGAAGAGGTCTGAAGAAGTGTTTCTGATAAAAGGAAGATAAACTGAAGAATGAATGGAGTGAGGCATTTCCTGAGGTTCAAGCAGCAAGGGGGGAGATCCAGCAGAACCAGTTACAAGCTTTGTTGAAGCTACAGAAAAACATTTGCTTCAATCTTTAAACAGCTGCTCCTGTCCTTACTATGTAGAATCCTAGGCATGAGAGCTATCTTGGAAACACTAACATTCTTCCACTTAAGATATACAAGTGCTGGGCCTCCCTTGTGGTGCAACGGGTTAAATCTCAGCCTATGAAGCTATCCAGAGCCGCTGCAGCACGAGTCCGATCCCGGGCCAGGGAGCTTCCCACATGGCGCAGCAGACCTCTGTCTCATCCGCTGCTCCCCTCAGCAGTGTACTTCAGTAGATCTTCCTGTTCTACTCCCCACTCTGTCTCTGGTGAATCCTCTCACCACCCCACACCTCTGACCTGCACCCCAGGTTCTTGTATGCATGAATAAATAAATCGTTAATTAAAAAAAAAGATATAGGCTTTCTCTCCCCTTCTCCGCCATCCATTGCTCTGTACGAAGTTGATCATTCCCTGCCATGTCTTCTCGCAAGACTTTCCAGTGATTCCTGGCCAGCAAATTAAAGCAGAATCGTCCCATTCCCTCGTGGATTTGTAGGAAAACTGGAAATAAAATCAGATACAATTCCAAGAGGAAACACTGGAGAAGACAAGCTGGGTCTTTAGAAAATCCCACATAAAGCAACACACATATTAATGCTGTATCAAAGTCACTAAGCATCTTGCCATATCATGCTAAAAATATACTACTATCAGGGATATTTTATTAAAAAAATATTTTTCTCTTTCTATGCTTCTCTTTGTATGTTTTATATGCTTCTACTAGATTAGTTCAGTAATATATACATGAGACCTTTGTTTGAAAAATATAAACACACACATACTAATCCATTAGCAAAGAACAGCGAAATCTTGTTAATACCTAGCATCCAACACACCTGGCATATAGTTACATTTTATAAATTGTGAATTCAAGAAACATGTATACTTTGAAGTTGTACTTTCAAAAAACATGTCGGCGTAATTTCCCCAAGCTAGTGACCAGTAAGTATTCCCTTCTCTGTATCGTTCTGTCGCCCCCTAAAGACCCTTCAGGCAGGTGCGCTCAACCCAGGGATTGGCAGCGGAACGTCGAAGAGGCGGAACTGCCTACGGGTAGCTCGGAGATACTGGGGACTATCACAAATGAGGCACCGTCAGCCCGGAAGAAGCTGAAGCGAGTTGGGGCAGCGGCAGCCATCGCATTTTATAGTTCGATCTCAGAGGGTGGAAGGCCGACATCAAGCAAGGAATTGCGTTCTCTCCAGTCCCAGGTGAGTGGTGGCCTACCTTCCAGGACAGCCGGCGGGAGGCAGTGTGGACCTCTGGGAAGGCACACTTTCTGAACCTGAGCCCACCCGGCGTCCTTGACTGTGGACGGACGAGGAAGGGGCTCCTGTTTTCCGCTCTGGAACCAGGCGGCGCGAGGGAGGACGGGTTCCTTTCTTGTTTTGCTGGGGGCCGTTCAGATGATCCACGGGGCATGACACCACTGCTGTCAAATGGTGGTTATTCCAGGAAGGAACAAGATAACTCTAAACTGCAGGCAAGCCCTTCCTTCGGTCTCAGTTTCCTCAGTCAGTAAGTGAAGGCGGTGGGGATCATTGACAGCACAAGAGGTTGTGACGCGGTGTTTTGTTTTCAGTTCTCCCAAATAATGTGGCGGCACATTGAGCTGCCTAAGTAGTAGTTAACGTCTTGCCGTTGCCAAAGTTTCAGTTGAGTGGGAAAAAGATACACTTCGGTGCGGAGGGGAACTGCAGTGATTTAAAAATTGCTTAAAGATTTTTTCCAATAAGAAATTAGTTTTGATAACAGCTAAAACTCTGATATTGTTAGACCCCAAAACGAAACTCTCAAGGAATTTAAGGTATTTGGTATGGGCAAAATGAGGTGAAGAAATTCTCTTGATAGGTAAATAAAAAATTACTGACATATTCTCATATAAAGTTCTGTATTACCACATCCCTTACTCATGGTAATGTTCTATGCTCAGTGTTAAAATACCAGTTAGAGTAAGTCACGATGAAGCCATTAAGGAAAGGAAAGGAACCTCGGTTAACTATAAGGGGCTAGCTGTGCATGCAGCAGTGCACAGAGAAAGGTAGTAGGAACATCTCTGTTTTGCAGATGAAGAAGGATGGAAGATTTACAACTTGTCAGTATTAGTGTTGCTGATATATAAAAACAGTGTGAATATCTAGTATTGTTTTAGTGTATTTGCATTCCTCACCAAAATATTGTGAACTTTAAAAACTTTGGGACAGTCAGGGCCACCAGGGGTTGAAGTCTCAGCACTGTCAAGCTATTGCCAGCACTGTGGCATGAGTTCTAGTCCCCGGCCAGGGAACTGACCCACATGGCACAGCAGACCTCTCCTGTCTCACCTGCTGCTCCCCTCAGCAGTGTATTTCAGTAGATCTGCTTCTTCTGCTCCCCACTCTGTCTCTGGTGAATCCTCTCAACCCCCACACCTCTGGCGTGTACTCCAGTCTTGTATGCATAAATAAATAAAAATAAATCTTTAAAAAAACAACAATTTTAGGACGGTCCTTTGGCATTTTGGAGTATGCAGAAAAAGGAAGATGTTGGCTCCATTTTAGGAATGTCAGATTAGCAGTTTATGTAACGTACATTTTAATCTTCCTTTGCTTTGACCTTCAAGCAAGAACTGAAACAAAAGATTAGACTATCAGAAATGAGCATCACTGCCACATCATTTGAAACTTACAAATCAGAATTCTGCAGTAATGACTCATTATTTCTCCACCCTCTTCTTTAAGTACACCTAGCTGAAACTCATTTATTTTTCACCAAGACATTACTAAGCAAATATTTTTTAAATCAGTATTGGAAAGTTTCTTTTCCTTCTGTATAGCTTTTGGAACGATTTCTAAAGTATTTTAAGGACTGAATTTGTCATTGCTTGTATTGATTCTTGTTTTCTTAATTTAGTACTCAGATTCACACTTTTGTCATATAGAGGATTTCCCCCTTTTAAAAAATTCTATTTATATTGGTAACAGATTTAACCTTCTGTCAAAGGAGTGTCACTTTTCCCTAAAGGAAATTTGAGTATGTATTTTTTGTTGATTACATGAACCAAAAGGTCTAGTTCCATTGCTATGAATTTAGTCCCAAAATGTTTTCTATTTGTATCACTGTTTTAAAACTTGAAAGCTAAAGAAAGAAAACGTAGTAATATTTTGGGGAGAATATTTACAAAGTAGCATTGTTTTGAAGTATTCAACAGTTAATGTCAATCCTTAGTAATGCACAGGGCCTTGCCAAAATTCTACAAAACATGCCAGCAGTGTTTGGCCTTCTTTATATTTCTAGTACTGTTTGAGTTTGAGAAAGAGGAGTGCATGATTCCTAAATCAGCTTACAGATAGCTTACCTGACCTTATGGAATTTGTCCAAGTTTCATCATAAACCTGAGAAAACTGGGTAAAAAATTATGATTAATCTCTTCTGATGAAGTTTTTTTTAAAGATTTATTTTTATTTATTTATGCATATAAGAACTGGGGTGTAGGCCAGAGGTGTGGGGGTGGGGGTGAGAGCATGCACCAGAGACAGAGTGGGAGCAGAATAGGTAGATCTGAAATACACTGCTGAGAGGAGCAGACAGGAGAGGTCTGCTGTGCCATGTGGATTAGCTCCCTGGCGGGTGATTGAACTTATGCTATAGTGGCTAGTGATAGCTTGATAGTGCTGAGACTTTAAACCCTGTGCCACCAGGGAGGTCCCCTTCTGATGAAATTTCTTTACCTGGAATTGAAGAAAACTATTCTAGTGCCTTTTCTGGTAACACTAAGTGATGGTATTAACATTTAAAGTAATACCGGAATATCATTAAAGACTTTCTCACATTAAAAGGTGTTAATATAGCATTAATTTGAAAATTGGCATTTAAAGTTTTGTGCTTTGAATTTTAGTTTAGTCTGAATGAGTTAATACCACTTGTATTGTACTCAAAGTTTTCAGGTACATTATCATATTTAATCAGTCCTCCATCTCTGAGGTGGGTTGCATTTTCATTACACATAGGAGGAAACTGGGCTCAGAAAGATGAGTTTTCCTAGAATGAAATAACTGTATTTCAAAAACGCATATTAAACCTAGATTTTTTAAAAATTCTAGGTTTAAGTACTCCATGGATATAACCACAGTTCTACCACAGTTTGCTTCCCGAAATTATTACTGTATTGATTCTGTAATCCTACACTAAGGTCAGATTTGCCTTTTTAGAATATTACAGCTTTTACTTTCTCCCAGCACTACTTTGGAGGCTTCTATTATTTATTTTTTTTAATTCTCTCCTCTTCCCTCATACTTGTATCTTGACACCTTATGTATATTTTTTTAAAGTTCATACCTAAATAGTTCTGCTAATTACTATCTAAACAAGTTATAAATATGTAAATTAAAAATTTTTTATAATAGCTAAATAGATACATAGAATATTATACTTGTAAAGTGTTCTTAGTGGTTTTAGTATATTCACAATGTTGTGCTACCATCAGCACTATCAAATTCCAGAACATTTTCATTATGCTTAAAAGAAATCTGGTACTCATTAGCAGTCATTTCCCATTTCCCCTTCCCCCAAGTCTCACGATCACTAATCTACTTATTCTAAGGATTTGCCTTTCTGGACATTTCATATAAATGGAATCATCCATATAAGTTAAGTAGGTCGAGGCTTTAAGAAGTTATTTGTAATCTGAGAGGTTCTGTTCCACTATACCCTTTGCACTGATTTTCACGTTACTTGAGTAGATCACTTTTCTAATCTGCATTGGGACTTTTCCTGTTTGGTGTTCATGCAATAAATAAATCTGCTGACGTGTATATGTTTCCTTGTTCTTGACCTTTGCTCTTCGTAAGTCTTAGTGTGTTCATGGTGTTGTGTAACCTGTTCTCAGAACTCAGGTATCTGCTTGTGGCTAAATAACTTTTATTCTTAGTTGGGCATTTTTGCTTCCACTTTAAAATGACTACTCACTTGTAGCTTGTTTTAAGGCTCTTAGAAACTGTGATTTTATAGATCTATAAATATCTCATCTTCTAAAACAAAAACTGTACTCCTCCCCCTCTCCTCCACATACTATGTAATTAGATTGTTTTTCAGGGCACAGATTTTACAACAATAAACTGGGGCTACCTTTATGCAAAATTCCCTTTTCCTTGCTGCATTCCATCCTCTATCAGTCCTCATAGCTCTCATCTACCACAGTCATCTTCAGTGAAGACTTTATAAATTGATTCAGTCTTGCTTTCTATAGCCATACTTTGTTTTTCTAGGTGATTCCCCTGCCTGTCATTGTGGACTGTGTGCCCTGTAGCCAGGCTTCCCATTTCTTTCACCTCTAGTTCTCTTCTGTTCTCCATGCCAGAATCAGGCCTTGAAACTTGCCACCACTTGACCACTTGATCATCTTTTATTTTTTGGATCCTATTTATTTTGGTGGGGGGGGGCTATTTATTTTTTCCTCTCTTGAACTCATGTTCTCCTCCACTTTGCTGGTACAATTCCTGACCCACCTTTTACTTCTCTCATCCTTTTACTACATTTACACCTGCTTATCTGCTTAACACTTTTCCCTGTTCTCCCAGTTTTATTATGTGAGAAACCTGCCTTTGAACCCTACCCTATCCTCTACCTACCTTCATACTTTTATCTTTTCAGCTTCAACTGCTCAGACCACTTCAGTACTCTCAAATTCCTATTAGCCTTATTATTTTTTTTAAAGATTTATTTATTTATGCATACAAGAGCTGGGGTATAGGTTAGAGGTACTGGTGTGGGTGGTGAGAGGATTCACCAGAGACAGAGTGGGCAGCAGAACAGACAGGTTGACTGAAATACACTGCTGAGGGGAGCAGCAGCTGAGGCAGGAGAGGTCTCCTGCACCATGTGGAAAGCTCCCTGACTGGGAATCGAACTCTTGCTGAGCTCTTGCTGTACTGGCTGTGGATAGCTTCATAGTACTGAGACTTAACTCCTCGCACCACCAGAGGCCCGGACAGAGATTTTAAAGTGGGAAGGTAGGTAGTGGAAGTTGTTGAACACTGGCATGGAAGTTTGAGTCATTTCTCAATTCTAAAACGTCCAGTGGTTCCCCATCCACATGTATAGGGTGGCCGTATAATTCATCATTTAGTAGGCACCCTTACAATGTCAGAATCATTAGCTGGTATGATTAAAAAATATGTAATCATTTAAACAAATTTAAGCCTTTAAAACCATTTGTTATAAGGCTTTATTGAATGAACCAATGAAAGGGAAGGGGCTTAGACAGGGAAGTCAGAAAGAACTCAGTTGAAACTTAGATGTGCTGATCACTAACAGTTGAGGTTTGGTTATTATAATTTCAATTTCTTCTTCTGTAAAATGGGAAGAGTAATATATTTACTTTGAAAGTTTGAGCTGATAAGGGTGATATACATACACACAAACACACACACACACACACACACACACACACACACACACACTGCCTAGTACTATGAGCTGTATAGAAGGAATAATAGCAGCTAACAGTGAATGGTTACTCCATCTCAGGTGCTAAATGTTTAGTGTGTAGTAATTTATTTAATCTTCATATAACCATCTCAGATAGCTATTATCCCTATTTTAGAGATGAGGAAAGTGAAGTAATTTGTGTAAGGTAGTAAGTGATAAAACCCTGGATCCACAGCTCCTGCTCTTCAGTAAATGATAGCTAGTATTTTTTTGTATGTTTTATTAAATTTGAAGGCTAGTTAAGTATTGTTTCTTATGTCCAAATACATAGGTAGCAAGCATGAAGAACAAATGCCTAAACCTGTTTTTCTTCTCAAACAGTTTAACAGCAAATAAACAAAGGAAGGTACCTCACTTGGCAGACACAAACGGACTTTTCGTCCATGTGTCTGCAATTAAAACAGATTTAGGTTCCCCACTGGAACAAAAGGAAAAGAAGAACAAAAGAGGAAGGGGAATCCTTTTAAATACATGCCCCTTTGCTCCAGACCTGTAACAGGTTTTTTTTTTCTTTTTCATTTTTAATGCACTACACAAACTGTGATCAGGTTAGAAAAGGGACAAGGGCTGCTCTTGCCTTTTTTTAAAAACCATCAAAGTAAAATCTGTATTTTTCTACATAGTAGAACACAAGTTCACATAAAAGAAGACATAAAAAAACAATCAAAACAGAACAGAAAGGATTAGGCTTTGGGTTACTGAATCCTAGTGCTACTGGAGAACAGACGGTTAGATACCTGTATTTTTTTTTTTAAGATTTATTTATTTATACATACAAGCTGGGGTACAGGCCAGAGGTGTGGGGCGGCAAGAGGGTTCACCAGAGACAGAGCGGGGAGCAGAACAGACAGATCAGAAATACACTGCTGAGGGTAGCAGCGGGCGAGGCAGGAGAGGTCTGCCGCACCATGTGGGATTCTCCCTGGCTGGATGTCGAACTCGCATCGTGTGCTGCAGACAGCTCCACAGCGCAGCACTCAACTGCTGCGCCACGAGGGAGGCCCTAGATGGCCTGTATTTAATTTCTGGTTTGTTTATCACTCTGGCTCCTACATCACTGTTTTAGCACCCGCTGACTTTTACTCTCAGTTTGCAGCCTCCTCGCCCCAGTTTTATCATCTGAAAGTACCTGACTTGTTGTATTCATTTGCTTTCTCTGCTTGTGGTATGCCCTTCACAAACTCTTAACCTTCAAGAGTCTGGCTAAACATCATCCAAGAAACCTTTCCTCATCTTGTTGCTGCTGTAGATCTATGGAAATAGGGATAAGCAGGACTGGTTTTCTGTTTCTACATGTAATTTGTGAGCATACCATACTGCTTCCTGTTGCATTTTTTAAATTATTGCTTTTATGTTCTTATGATTATTAAACTCCTAGTAGCTTATGTTGTACAGTATGGGCAATTTTTTTTTCTTTGTATTTGGGTAAGTCTTAAAACTAATGGGTAAGTCATTACCATCCTAGAGAATATACTATTCAGTTTTAATGTTTTTCAGTTACATTGTATTTGTATGACTAACTTCTTATAACCTTTTTGAGAGAAAGAGCTATGTTTATCATCAATATTTATTTTCCTTACCTCAGGCTCTTGGAAATAAAATAAGTTCAGTAAACATACATTGAATTGACTAAACTATCTTAACACACTATTGTTCTATATGATTCTCTACAGCAAAAATTAACAATTCTTTGTAAAAAACATACCATACCTAAAAGTCTTCAGAAAAGATGAGCAGGCCACTTGTATATATTTTCTCAGACTGGTTTCAATTTCTACATGACCTAGAATGATAATAATAAGGTATCATTTTCACTGAATAAAATAATAGCTTCTAATATTAGATTCTTTTTTTTTTTAAAGATTTATTTATGCATACAAGAGCTGGGTTGTAGGCCAGAGGTGCAGGGAGTGAGAGGATTCACCAGAGACAGAGTGGGAAGCAGAACAGGCGGACTGACTGAAATTCATACTGCTGAGGGAAGCAGTGCACAAGACAGGAGAGGTCTGCTGCGCTGTGTGGGAAGCTCCCTGGCCAGATGGAACTGTGCTGCAGTGGCTGGTGATGGCTCCACAGCCCTGTGCTTGCGCCACCAGGGAGGCCCCAGATATTAGATTTTTATACACGTTACTGTTGTATACTGACACAAGAAACTGTTCATAATTTGACACTCTTTTAATCATGAATCACTGGTTGCAACAATAAAATTCTGCTCATGCTGGTTCAAAAAAGATTGAGAAAAGAGGGGAGAGGCTATTGCTCGGATCGGGGAGTTTCCTAAATACTACTAGACCTTGTACAACCTGGGGGTAGGCTGTCTTTTTTCTTTCTCTTACTCTCATGTGAGTATCAAAGCAAAGGTGGACACCTTATCGTCTAAGAATTCTGAGTTTGGTGGGCCCATTTTTTTTTTAAGATTATTTATGCATACAAGCTGGGGTACAGGCCAGAGATGTGGGAGGGTGAGAGGATTCACCAGAGACAGAGTGGGGAGCAGAAAAGGCACATCAACGGAAATACACTGCTGAGGGGAGCAGCTGTTGAGGCAGGAGCAGTTCGCTGCGCCATGTGGGAAGCTCCCTGGCTGGTGATCAAACTCGTGCATGCTGCAGTGGTTCTGGATAGCTTCATAGTGCTGTGACTTAACCCATTGCACCACCAGGAAGCCCCATTTTTTTTAACCTTTATTTATTTATGCATACAAGAACTGGGGTGTAGGCCAGAGGGGGGGGGTGAGAGGATTCACCACAGACAGAGTAGGCAGCAGAACAGGCATATTGACTGAAATACACTGCTGAGGAGAGCAGCCGGTGATGCAGGAGAGGTCTGCTGCGCCATATATGGGTTAGCTCCCTGGTGGGAATTGAACTCAGGCCACAGTGGTGATAGTGCCCAGACTTAACCCCTTTGTAGTGGGCCCATCTTTGTCAACCTTGGCACCCCACTGGAGTGAGAGGTAGTTAAACAAATACGTATTGTGTTACTTTCTGTCTAAAAAAATATCAAAGTTAGCACAACCCTTTAAACTCTTTGGAGTTTGTCCAAATTTTGGGCTGTCTGCTTTTGTTCAGCTCTAGAAAATGAATTTAGTTGATTTGAGCGTCTATTTTATATACATGTTATTTCTTTTCTCAAGGTGTTTTTTTTTCTCTTACTAAACTTATTAGTTATCAGGCACATGTATTTCAAGTAAATCCTGAATTGGACTATAGTCACAGAATACTTTAACAAGAGAGATATAGTCTGAGAATTGCATCATTAGGCAATGTCATCATTGTGGGAACATCATAGATTATAATTACACAAACCTCCATGATATAGCCCACTACACACCTAGGACACATGGTACATCCTATTGGGATCATGATTGTATATGTGCTTTGTCATTGATCCAAACACTGTAATTTAAGAGGTTTTTTAAAAGAGATTTTTAAAAAACATTCAGTAATACAAAACTTGAAAAATCAGAAAGATGAAAAACCCGTAAGTTTCCACCTGGTACCAATTGCTACAAAAGACAAAAAAAAAAACAAAACAAAAAAAAGCAAAGAAAAACGGTTTTTACTCCACACAGGTATAATTAGACTTGGAAGCTTATTACTTCATTATACTGGTCAACAAAGTTTTACAAAAGTCATGTTACTGAAATAAAATTAGTCATTTCATATCAATTTGTATGTGCTCAACACAAATATGGCAGTCAAATTCTAATTTTGGCTCTAGTTTTTTTTTTTTTTGTAATCTGCAATAAATGGATGTTTACATCACGAAATGCATGCCAATAGTAATAGGCCTACGGTTAATACCTGTAAAAAATCAAGTCATAGACTACTTCTTAGATTTCTTCGCTTGTCTCTTATACAACCGTTCAGGAGCATCTCTGGGGAGTGTCCAGCAGTAGTCAGCCAGCATTGTAGTGGACCATTTTCCCTGGTATCTTTGTTCCATTGATGCGGTATCTTGATGAAAACATTCGCCATGTTCATCACTAACCATACCACAGTTTTCAGGGAAGAAATCCAGATGGGAATGAAGGAAGTGGATCTTTAGACACATATTGCAGCCAAGTTTCTGATACTGCATCAGCATGTCTTCTACTAGTTCCTTGTAGTTTTCTGCCCTAACATTCCCAAGAGAGTTTGTAGACACTAGGCAAAAAGCATTCCATGCTTGTTTTGCATCAAGTTGCAACCTGCAGCAAGTTGTTGAACCGGTCATCTTTGAAGAGCTGTTGAATCTGAGGACACACAAAAACTCTCTAATCTTTGCTTCGCTAAGTTGAGGAAATTTTTCATGCAGTTATCGGAAAGCTGGCGAGGTCCGGTCCATGACTTTCATGAAGTTCTTCATCAAACCTAGTGTGATGTGAAGGGGTGGTAGCAGGATTTTGTTAGCCTTGACCAGAGCTGGGCGCTGGATATTCTTCTCTCCAACGGCTACATTTTGTCTGCGAGTCCATTCCTTCCCCAAGTAGTGCAATTCACTTGCTCGGCTATCCCACTCACATAAGAAACACATGTATTTTGATATCCCTGCTGCAGTCCCATTAAAAGGGCAACTAGCTTCAAATCACCACAGATGTGCCAGCTGTACTTGTTAAACTCAATGAAATTTAGTAGCTGCTTTAAGTTATAGTATGTCTCTTTCATGTGGACAGTATGCACTGCTGGAATAGATGGAAGACGGTTTCCATTGTACAAAAGCACAGCCTTAAGACTCAGTTTTGAAGAGTCTAGAAATAGTCTCCATTCTTGTGGGTCATGAGTGATTTCTTTTTTTTTTTTAAAGATTTATATATTTATACATACTAGCTGGGGTACAGGCCAGAGGCATGGGGTGGCGAGAGGGTTCACCAGAGACAAAATGGGGAACAGCACAGGCAGATCAGAAATACACTGCTGAGGGGAGCAGCAGGCGAGGCAGGAGAGGTCTGCCCACACCATGTGGGATTCTCCCCGGCTGGGCATCGAACTCGCATCGCATGCTGCCGACAGCTCCCCAGCGCAGTGCTCAACCGCTGCGCCACCAGGGAGGCCCCAAGTCATGAGTGATTTCTAAGGTATTCATGAGGCCCTCAATATCAGAACAGAATACCAGAATACTTTTCTTTCTGAAGAAAGGCTCCAACTGCTGGTGGCGCTTTCAATATAAAGTAATTGTGACATCTTCTAGAAGATTCCATTGTTGAAGTCTTGATCCTACTAATTCTGCCTTGTTCTTGGATAAGTCCAAATCATAAACCAGGTCATTCATTTCTTCCTATGTTAGTCTGTGTGGGGTTGATGATGCACCACAGTGAAAATCTGGATCACTGCATGCTGATGGAACAGGAGAAGAACAGGTCGGCTCACCCTTGTCCTCATCAGATGAATCAAGAGAATATTCTGTTGGAGGTTCTGGAATAGGAAGTCCCTCACCATGTAGAACTGGTCTCAGTGCAGATGGAATGTTTGGGTAGACTATTCTCGACTTCTTTTGCTTCATTATTCCTCTGGAAAGAGGAGGAACCAAGCAGAAGTAACAGTCTTTTATGTGGTTGCTTGGCTCTCTCCACACCATGGGGACTGCAAACAGCATGGATGGTCTTTTGCCATTGAACCACTGTGAAGGCTGTGTTGTCCATGTAGCACAGCATACATGCGGGGCCCAAGGCTTGTCTTGGTCACCAACCTTGCATCCGAAGTAAAGATAATAAGCCTTCTTCACTTGAGAAGTGATACTTTTCTTCTGGTTGGCAAATGTCACTTCCCCACAAATAGAGCAGAAATTGTCCATGCTATTAACGTACTTTCGAGGCATGACTGTTCTGTATTGTGCCTAAATGGATAAAATAACAACAGTTCTATGGAACAGTAGCTTCAACTGTCTCGCCCAAAGTCTGAAATATTTTCAATGCTCAACCTTTCCGACAGGGCTTTCTATAGTGCGCTGCTGACATCAACTTACTTCAGCAGCCGCCTGGCAGTAGTATTGCACTGCATCAGAAAAGGATGCAATCAACTCTGGATGATGTGTGCATGATGGTATTATGCAATGCGATGCAACATTACATCATTCTAGGCTGATTTAGGATGTTGTTGCAGTTCTGTATAAATTTACATGGTGAAACATAAATGAATTATATGAAATATCTTCAAAACAAGAGCTAATAAAAAAGTTTCAGGGTTATATTCATGTTCAGCACACCAAGATACTACAGATTAGTGCCTTTTTAAGTCAGTAACAATCTCAATGTTATCAGAATTTTCCTTTTTCCTTTTTCTCTTCCCTCTGTTCTCCCCCTCACCCCACAGAAGGCTCTGGTAAATATTCCATAAGCCATATATACTATAATTTATTTAACTTATTGTTGAACAAAGATTATTTTCCAACATTTTTCTTAAGTAACACTTCAATACACATTTTTATACATCAAGCTTTTTCATATTTAGGACAGTTACTAAAAGTAGATTTCTTGGATCAAATGTTATCAACAGATATATTATATTGCCAAGTTGGTTTTGAAAAAGAACTGGGCAATTTTGTTGCCATTAATAATGCCTTTTTTTTTTTTTTTAACCATATCTGTTTTAGTCATGGCTGTTTTAATTCCTTTTCATGTTTGCTACTTTAATGGGTAAAGAATGGTCTCTAATTGATATTCCAGTGGCTTTTTTTTTTTTTAAATGCATCAGTATAAATCCTTTTGGACCAGCCTGGATGAGTGTTTAACTCTTTGTAGTAAGATTGTTATAGGATTAGTTAGACTTGGTGTTTGATGTTAGTTACTAAATTCGAAATGCTCTTTTTTCCAGACACTATAAGATTTGGATATGTCCTTCATATTTGATTGGATTTACAGTGGTTTCAGCAGTGTGCTACAGTTTTTAGGTAATGTAGGCCGTATGTTCTCTGTTGTTATCCACTTAATGCTATTTTATTGGTGCTTATTTGTCTAGAGCCTCTTTATGTAGAAACTATTAATTATAAACATGGGTTTTAAAATCATACGCACATGTTTAGTTATTCATGTATAGGGTAATTATGTAATCTTGGGTAAGTTACTTTTTCTACCTTAGCCTTTATTTCTTTATCTATAAAATAGCAGTAACGATCCCTATGTCATAAGGTTAATAGGAATATTACTAACAGGAATAGCTATCATTAGCATGCAGCTGAAGTGCACCCAGGGACCCCAAACTGTTAAGGGGTGCAGCTCTAAAAGGAATTTGACCATCTGTGTGTACAAAGGCAAAGGAAGCATATTCTTAGCATGAAAAAGATTTTTAATAGAATTAGTGTGCAGAGAGAGAAGAGACGGAAGGATATTCCTAATATAACTCTGAAAATTACCCATTTCCTCATGGGCAAATGCCCAGCTAAATCAGCTCAGTCCAGAGCAGGGCCACTGAAACCTGAAAGCTTATTCTCAGGGAAATTTGACAATGAAGTAAATTTTTCACTGAAAAAACTGGTAAATTTTTATTGTTGAAAACAATTTATATTCATCCACAAGAAATCTCTTTAATTTTTCTCTTGGGCTAGCTTCATTAATACATGGTGTGAAGTAACTTAAGAGTGTTTAACTAGTATTAGTATAGCACACAGTTATTTACCCTAAGATGTTAAGAAATCAGCATTTTGGCATTACAGATAAGTTAGGTAACATATTCTGTTGATTGAGGAAACATTTAGTTGTATAACGACTTAAATTTCCAAATCATAATAGATTTAAAATAGTTCTTCAAAACTGAAAATAGGTTAGAAATTCAAGCTTATTCAGCCCATTTTAAAAAATCTTAAAAGTCCAAAAGGTCAATGGGGGTTTCTTTATCAAAAATCTAGAGTAATTAGGATAAATATATAATGAAATGATAAATATTATTTTGTGCTTTTACTTAAAGTAATTTTATTTGGGTACTCTTTGTCGGATACCTCTTTGATTAACCATAGCTTACTCTGCAGGACTATATAAAAAAACCGGTAAATTGGTATTTCTTGGATTGGATAATGCAGGAAAAACCACATTGCTACATATGCTAAAAGATGACAGACTTGGACAGCATGTCCCCACATTACATCCCAGTAAGTATATTCTTGGATACAGTGTACTACTTTATTAGGTGATACTGACAAGTTTTCTGTTTGGGATTTTTTTATTGGTAGATACATGACCTAAAAATAGTACAGTAAAATAATAGGTAATCCAACTTATAGGGCCTATATCTGTATCTTGAAATAACATTCATATACTTTTTTTTTCATTTGGTATTCATTTCTCCAGCCAGAAGAATTAAAAAATTACTATCTGAGGAGTTATGACATGACTGAGGTCTAGACATTGTTTAAGCTCTAGTCACCGACCACTACCTTGTTTATATAATCTGAATTTTTTCAAATTTTAAAAGTGTACTATTTTAGTTATTAATTCAGTGGACTGGTTATTGCTTACAGTTCATTGGATAATCTCAACTTACTAGTTTTTTTGAAATCTTAAAAAAATTTTTTAACTAGTAATTTTTGTAGTCCTGATAACCTCACCAGTATCTATATAGAAACAAGAATTATTTCAAAAAACAGGGCAAACATTGATATAATTATAGACAGTTTTATAAAAATTAAAAAACAATTTAATGTATTTTCTTTAAGAAAGACAACTTGGAAGACACAAGAAATCACTTATATACCATCTTGTGTATAAGGTTATGGAATATATACGGTTTAAGAAAGTAAAGCTAATGTTAAAGTGACAAAGTTATTAGAAACAGAAGTATAACTTATAAATGACCTTACTTTACAGCTGAAGACTGTGAATCAGATAGGCAGAACTACAGACAAGTTAATCCACTTTAATTTTGAAAAATAATGTGGCCTTATTAATGAGGAGAAAATTGAGAATTAAACCAAAAAGTAGATAATATGACAATTATTCAGTAAATATTCAAATAAAAAACAAAGGATAAAACAAAGTAGCATCCTATTAGTGAGTGAAGTTGGAAAGCAAAATTTATAAAATTGATAAAAAAAATTTTTTAGAAGAGAATGGGGCTTGGTATGTAGGATTCTGATACAAGAACAGTACTATTAAAGGAAAAATGGTCAATGAAATTGACTATATGAAATTGTTTCCAAAACCAGCAGAATTAGAAGGTACCACAAAGTGGTCTTATATTAGGTGTTAGTCATTTTTTAGTTTTTGAGGTTGTTCATTTACTCGATCATTATTTATGAGCACTACAATATGTCAAACCTTGTTCTAAGTACCAGAAGTAAAACCAGTGGCATAAAATAGATGCTGTTTGACCTTCTGACAACTTACATTCATTTCAACTTACATTTTTCAGTTAATGAAAGCACCCTGTGATCTGGTAATTCCACTCCTAGGAATTTATCCAGGAGAAATGAAAACATGTTCACCAAAATTCTTTTTTTTTTTAAGGATTTATTTATTTATGCATACAAGCTGGGGTACAGGCGAGAGGTGTGGGGCAGCGAGAGGGTTCACCAGAGACAGAGTGGCAAGCAAAACAGGCAGATTGACAGAAACACACTGCTGAGGGGAGCAGCAGGTGAGGCAGGAGGGGTCTGCCACACCATGTGGGAATCTCCCTGGCTGGGCGCCGGGCATCGCTGCTGCCAACAACTCCACAGCGAAGCACTTAACCACTGCACTGCCAGGGAGGCCCTTCACCAAAATTCTTGTATAGTAATGTTCATGTCACTTTATCTGTAATAGCCAAAAACTGGAAACACCTCAGATGTCCATTTAAAAAATAATTCATAAACAATGGGATTCTATTCAAAAAGGGAAAGGAATAGACTACTGCTAAAAAACTTGATGCATATTATACTGCATGTAAGAAGATGGTCAGAAAATTTACTATTTGATGCTATTTATGTGAAATTATAGAATTGGCAGAACTACCCTGAGGTGATGGAATTCACATCAGTGATTGCTTCTGGAAGTAGAGGTGGGGATTGACTGGGAGTGGGGAAGAAGAAATTCCTGGGATATTAACAGAGTTCTTTATCTTAATCAAATTGGAACTTATTTTGTATATCAGTGGGGATTGTAACCATAAAGGTATTTTACCAACCACATATAAGTGTTATTTTTTTCCTTCTGGATAGTGACTTGGAACACAACTTGTACTATTCATTCAGTTGGCAGGCTTACATACAAATTTTTTTTTTTAACAAGATACCAATTATTCAGGGGCCTCAGTAGTTATACTGACTAGTTAACAGTTACACTAAGGGCCTCCCTGGTGGTGCAGCGGTTAAGTGCTGCGGTGCTGTCAGCAGCAGTGATGCGAGTTCGACTCTCAGCCAGGGAGATTCCCACATGGCATGGCAGACCTTTCCTGCCTCGCCTGCTGCTCCCCTCAGCAGTGTATTTCTGTCCATCTGCCTGTTCTGCTCCCCACTCTGTCTCTGGTGAACCCTCTCGCCGTCCCATGCCTCTGGCCTGTACCCCAACTTGTATGCATAAATAAATAAATCTTAAAAAAAAAAACCAAAAACCCAACAAATACTCATAAAAAAAAAAAAAAACAATTACACTGAACATTTCATTGTAGTTGTAGGGGCTTCCACTTTTGGCCACGAGTGATTGTAACAGACTTTGGAATTATCTTCCCACCATAAATGACCAGAAAACTAGACAGAACTACGTACCACAACTGATACTGGTAGTAGCTAGCATAGGACTGTGATTCTGGAGAAAAAGAAAACAAACCTTTCTGTATTCAAGTTTCATCACAGGAAATAATTTTCAGACCATTGCACAGGGAGAGGAAACCCAAATATAACCCAGCTGTCTTGATCAGATGAGACAGAAACCAGAATTTGGGGATACTGAAGTGATTATAAGTGATTGGGCTGGGTACAAGAGAGGAAGAAGCTCTGCAGAGAAAGAACTCCAGAAATTTATGTGACTAAAAATCTATACACTCATATAGGGTAAAACTCCACATGACCAGTCATAGAACAATTCCTGGAAAAAGAATATATAATTATAGGGAACATGTTAGCCAGATAATTCCCAGAGCTCACACGGAACTGGGAATTATTCTCTTCTCACCAACCAGAATGGAGAGAACTGATTGAATACACAGGGCATTCAACAGAGAGTCCAAAAGGACCCTACTATACTAATTGGGGCTAATATAACCTCAGCATAAAGGCTACCCTAGATTTGCCCTGATCTACAAGCAAGTTTACTACCTCCCAAAACAAAATTAATTCCTCTTCAAAAGAATACAACAAAATCTACTATCCAGTCAAAAAGTACTAGACATGCAAAGAAGCAGGAAAACATGATCCATAATCAGGAGAAAAATCAACTGGTAGAAACAGACCCAGAAGTGACAAAGATGATGGAATTAGCAGATATGTTAAAACAACTAATATGTATATTGCTCAAGAATTTACATGTATATACTGAGAAAAGATATAAGACCAGAACAAAAAGGAACCTCTGGAAATGAAAATACAGTGTCTGAAATCAAATTTTCATTGGTTAAGATTAATGACCAGTTAGTGCCAGTTCTACAGAAGGATAGACTATAGAATGTAATGGAAATGATGTAGAATGAAGCAGAGGGGAAAATGACAAAAATGAACAGAGCCTCAGTGACTTGTGGGATGATACCAAGCAGTCTGACAAACTTAAGTTCCAGCGGGGATTGGCAGAAAAAATATTTAAAGAAATAATGGCCAAATCTTTTATTATAACTGTTTGTCTTTTAAGGCTTCCACCTGTGGAAAATGACAGACATGAGAGGAAACTTATTTCACTGTTGTAATTGTAGGAGATGTCTGCTTTTGGCCACGAGGAAGTAACAGTCTGGAATTAACCTTCCCACTGTAAATGACCAGAAAACTGTACAAAAATGTATCTACAACTGTATTTTATATTGGGCGGTAGCTAGTGAAGGACTGGGATTTCTGAGAAGGAAAACAAATCCCCTTTTACTCAAGCTTTATCAGAGTAAATACCATTATTTCTGCATCATTTCAGATGAATTATTTGAAAAAAATATTAGGTTGGGGTAGTTATTTGAATTCACAGCAAATATTTGAATAGATTAACATTTTAGGAGGAGAAATAGAGAAGGAAAGATAAGTTAGTGTTGGATTTGTGGTGGATAGTGCATGTTAACTGCTTGTGTTATAGTGTCAATTTGAGTTGGAGTGTATCTAATAAAAAGAATTCTGAATTTTTGATTTGATCTTATTTGCAATTAAAGTAAATCAGATGTTAAATTTATATACTATGAACGAATGTCTGATTTTCATATTGTAAATACATTTGTATTATTACTTAGCTTCAGAAGAATTAACCATTGCTGGCATGACCTTTACAACTTTTGATCTGGGTGGTCATGTTCAAGGTAAGACTCCATTACTTTTACAGTTGCTTTTATTTCAATAAAAATGTGACTCTTATGATCCAGTGCTTGAAATCTCATTCTATCCACGAAGACCAGAGAAGACTTAATATTTAGGACTTATTACTGCCTCACAAATGCTTTAAAAGCAAAGGCTGATTTTCATGATAGTCTCAGTCATTTTAAGTCCTAATTGCTTTTGGTGGTCAAGTATTGAGTAGAATTTAGCTTTCACTCTCTTGACTCCCACCTTACCACTCACTGTCACAATCATGTTATGAGCATTTATGTACTCCTTATTCAAAACCTTCAGTAGCCAACTCATCGACAAAATAAAAACCAGAGTTACTGACCTGGCATTTGGCATCCCTATGATCTAATCCCAGTTTACTTTTCTTTCAAGTCTTTGTTTCCAATTAGTCCCCTTTCCATTCCCCACTGAAACCAGACCCTTTTTGTGTCTTCCATAATCTCTGCTTTTTCTCATGCCAAGCCCATCTGCAAGAGTAACCCACCTGCCAGGCCAGGGCTCCCTCACCTGAGAAGTCATTGAGGACTGTACTTTGGTAGCACTTAGTGCTGTGTGCACATGTCTACAAGTTTGGAAAGACTCCTATACCAAATTTTCTGGCACTAAAATCTTAATTATCTTTTATATTCCCAAAAGGACTTAACAGTACCCAGCATGTAGTAAGTTATAACTATTGAGTACTACCAAGTTGGTGGGCTTTCTAAAAACCTAGTATTAGTTGAAAAGATTTTAAATGGTTGTGGCGAAAGCATGACACATGTAATAAGTGTTTGAAATAAACAAATTTCTGGAATAGAATCAGAAATCAATGGCATTTGTCTGAGACTTCATTTCTATATTGTTTTTAACACTGCTCATAAAACTCAAGTTAGGGGAAAAAGTTATTTCCTACTGGGGTGCTCATAAAACTGTTTTCTCCTCCAACAAAAAAGGTGGTCATGGGGAAAATTAATGGTTTCATATACTGTCATGAGTAGAATAGTTTGCTTTGATTATCTCACATAACACACCTGTACTTGGTAATAATTTCCTTGTGTCACTGACTTAGTTTATTTGCACAAAACCTGATAAATGAGAAATGTGAAAAAAATGAATATTGCGTATTTCTGTAGTGGTCCTCCGATAATAAATTTAACATGCATCATCGTCCATTGCTAGCAAATACTGATTCTACTTATAACATGGGAAACTGGGGCAGAGTTTGACTTGCCCACAATCAAGGAAAGCCTGAAATTTCTTCTGGAAAGATTTTGCAATATTGGGAAAAGATCAGCTATTAGTATGTATTGATCCTTCACTACATACACAAGTTAAAGGATAACTTGACATCTTGTTGGACTTTTCCATCAGACCATCTACTAGGTTTGACCAGCAAATAAAATCTAATTCCTGGTTGTTTTTGCTAGCTCGAAGAGTGTGGAAAAACTACCTTCCTGCTATCAATGGCATTGTATTTCTGGTGGATTGTGCAGACCATGAAAGGCTGTTAGAATCAAAAGAAGAACTTGATGTAAGTTAACTAATTAAACGTAGTTGAATCACTCTGATAAGCCGATGGAAATAGGTTGGAGCTCTGCGTCTAGGAGGATTGCAGCATTTCTGCAGGCTTAATGTAACTCCTGGCAATTTGTCTACCTGGGTGATTATTAGAATACAGAGTAGCAGCTTGGAGTATTTACAGCTATTGAAGAAGTGCTAACAGTCTTCCTTCCTGAAGACTTGAGGAGCTGACTCTGCAAGTACACCCTTGTGGTATATTTCATGTCTGCTCCATCCCTCAATGGTTGATCTTGAGTCCCTGGTCATCCTAGGATGCCAGTTTCTTAAGGAGTTGGCCAGATCCTGGAAATGGTGTAACCTGCCATCTTTGTGAATATTGTCAGATGAGAACAGGACTATGTGGAGACACCGCCTCTCCTCTCCCAGATCAGGTAAAGGGGCTTAGGAGCATCAGGCAAGGCCAGTGTTAGAGCTGAGACCACGGGAAAAGCAAGTCCAGGATTTGACTGAAATTTGGCCTGACCCTGCCTCTGTCCATAGCAGACAAACAAATACTGTTTCATATGGAGAAGTCCAGGTAGGTTCTGTGGTCATGAACAGGTTTAGGGAGTTCCTGAATTCTTATTTTGTACCAGGCACTGTGCATTATAGCTGATTTAATTCTTGAGTCAGCTCCATAAGGTAGGTGCTGTTATTCCAAATTCTCTCCCAGCTTCAGTGAAAATTATGTCTTAAGATCTCACAACTTGGAAGCAGCACAAGCAGAAATGAAACCAGGTCTGCCCACCTCCAAGGTGTTGGTTCTAGTCACTGTGCCTCACTGATTCAGAGTGAGCATTTACAGATGGAGCCTTAGGGAGAACTGCACTTACGTTTTCATTGGGCTCACTTGGAAAGTATGCCAAAGGAAGTTGGCGAAACTGACATGATAATAATAAATAAGCCCTTGATAGCCCATTTCGTATCCTGTCAAAATAATACCTTTAGATGGTTTCATATCAACATCTGCTCTTTTGTTTTCAGTCACTAATGACAGATGAAACCATTGCTAATGTGCCTATACTGATTCTTGGGAATAAGATCGATAGACCTGAAGCCATCAGTGAAGAAAGGTTACGAGAGATGTTTGGTTTATTTGGTCAGACGACAGGAAAGGTAAAAGAAATTTTGCTTTTGACAAATGTGTTTATCCAGTAGTTCAGATGTCTCTTAAAATTACTATTGTTCATCCACACAAGCTAACAATTTCTTTTTTTTTTCCTTAAAAACAAAAACTGATTTATGCACTTGGGTCTTTTTTTAATGTCCTAATTTGTTTTCTTTTTCCCACTTTTGAAACCTTTTCTTGATTCTAACAAAAATGTCAAAGTTCGTGCTTAAGCTTAACTGAATGAAAGCTTTCAGAGTTTCATTTTTCATAAATTTTCAAAATTAGCTACTAAATGATACACTTTAATCATAACAGTATTTATGCCCTAGCTTGGTATTTAGGCACTGAGTACACCAGAAATAAAAATGCAAGAATAGGAGTGGGAGGGGTTTCTGACCAAACATTTTATATTAAGTCCCAAGATGCATTTTTTTTTTATTCATTTTTACTGGGACTTGTTTGGGAAAGGCCCCTCAGTGTATTGAAAAATCCCAGATAAGCAGTGGAAGAATTCAAGTTACTGACAGATTTTCTGTAGTCTACATATACTCTCTGGGGAGAAAAATTCTGCACCCAGGAGACTCTTCTGTTAGACCAGGTTGGTTTTGGTGTGTTTTCTGTCTTCGTTTTAATAAGTCAAATTCCACATTAATTTTTGGAATTGCCTTTTAGTTTAGGCATAAACTTACTCAGAGAATAAGAAGTAAGCCTATGAACTTTAAAATTTTCTAAGTCAAAAGTTATTTTTGTTCTTGCCTCACAAGCTCACCTCTCTCCCAATGAGTAGACATCTGACTAAGAGAGAAGGAGGCTTTTTGTGTGTTTAGGGGTCTTGGATGCCAGGTAGCCATGACTTTATCACAGCCACCGTGTGTTCTAAGATGTATAAGCTGTGATTCTACTGGAGTGGAGCTTTTATTTCCTAAGGGGGCCACCCAACATGATGCCTGTCTTCTTTTCTAGGGCAGTGTATCTCTAAAAGAACTGAATGCCCGACCCTTAGAAGTTTTCATGTGCAGTGTGCTCAAAAGACAAGGCTATGGAGAAGGCTTCCGCTGGATGGCACAGTACATTGATTAACCTACCGGCATTGGTTCCAGGGCTCACCGTTTAGGCCTACTCAGAGATTTGATCACTCAACATGCGTAACTTGAATTCAATAGACTTTGGTTGCTTAGAAAACAGATGTTTTTTAGATTATTAATATTATATCAAGGTAATTTGAGAATTGAAAACTGATTCAAAGAAGTGTGAATATCACAATGTTAGCTTTCTAATTCCATAAAAATAATTAGTTTTTACAGTTTATAATCTGACATGACCCCAACACCATTTATGAAGAGCAACTTTCCAGCAGTACACTTGAAGCACTTTTTAACAACATGAAACTACAAATATAAACCATATTTCAAAGCTCATCATGTTCGATTTTTTGTACTTTTTGGGAACTAGTTTTTTAATTTTAGATTATATGTCCACCTAAGTGTATAGTTAATTAGCTTATTGATGATTGCATGATGCCTTACAGTTTCCAGTAATATTTTTTCTTATGCAGACGTCATACAATAAAACAAACCGTAATGTTTGGCATCCTTGTTGGGCAAATGTTTCATTTTAATGTGTCTTATCTAGCGAATCTGATCTGGAATTTTGAGTATTTAATATTACACACATGAGGCATTGCTGGGAAGGGATATTTTACTTCAGAATATCTTCAATAATGTTTAAGTCCCCAGGGGCTTTTGCATTTTCCAGGAGACAGTTGTGTTTGGTTGCACATTGTACCACATTTATTTCTGAATCATGTGTATTTTTATCAGTAACACTATCACCAGAGCTAATGGGGTCCATTTCCTAGTCCCTGTGGGATCAGCCTTCTAAAAAACAGCATGTCTCCTGGTACAACACAAGACTGATCTTGGTTTGGTAGACCCTGTAGTTCCATTTCAGTGTTTGATTCTGAGTGCTCCAGTCTTGGTGCCTGGTTTGGCAATCTATGCCTCTTCACCAAAAGTAGTGGCAGGTACCAGTCTCCCTACATTTAGAGGTACTCCCCAGGGCAAAAAATAAGTAGGATTTTATGAGTTCACAATAGAGACCTGCGTATCTGAGGAAAAAGCCTATTCTGCTTCAGTTGTCATTGAGATATAAGGACTGCGTTCCTACTCTTTGGCAGAAAGAAAATGAATGCTTGTATTTAAATTTCTTTCTTTTTAGTTACTTCAGCTGGCTTTTAGTTTACAGTACACACAAAGGCTGTTGTCTTTAGATACAACGCTTGCCATTTGATAGTGTCTACAAGCCTTATTGATAAACTTACTAATAAACTTTTAGCTGGCTTTTTAAGTATTTTAATTTCCTAAGAAATTTTCTTTTTTTTTATGTCAGAGATTCTCGTAATTAGTATAATAAAATGGAAGAGAAGTGCCAAATACATATTTTTAAAGACCTTCAAACTTGGTCATAAACCAAACTTTTATAGTATATTTTACCAGTTCCATTGGATTGTTCCAATTCCATTAATAATTTTACTATCAAAATTAGTGTTTTTTTAAGGCATTGTCTAAATCAGAGTCGTCATAATCTATTCTGTCATCAGTAATCTGACATACAGAGCAGATAAGGGGCAAGGAATATGGCTGCCTCTGGTTGATGGTCTCTGTCTGCAATCCCTTGGGTATTTCCTAGAGTATCTATTGTGGTACTTGAGAAGTTAAATATTTGTGTCATAAATTGGTACAAAGGAAGTGGTTTCTCTAGGAGGGAAAAATGCTTTATAAGACAAACTCACTCCAGAACTCTCATTCTAGTTCTGACACTCAGATAAAAAAACAAAGTTACTTTGTGGACCACAGCTGAACAGTGGCTATTTTCCCAATTATCTAAAATTCTCATGACTTGAACCTCTAGAAACAAAGCTGCACTTAGCTATGATCAGCTTTCCTCCCAGCTCCAGGGAGATGGGCCAGCAGAGTTCCCCAACCCTTGGGTTTGTGCACCGCCTCTGAGGGCTTCTCAGAGCACATGCACTGAGTCACTGATCCCCTTCAAAAGAAGGAAAGTAAGGAAACATCGAGAAACAGAAGCTCTTGGAGGAAACAGCTACCCTGTCTGTGCCTGTGCGTATGTGTACCTGCAAGTGAATGTTAGTGTTGGGGACACAGGTTAATTTTGTAACTCTCACTGTGAAAGTATAGTTGTTGACACCGTTGTATACAAGTAAAGATTGGATTCCACATAAATCAGGCAGGCACTGTTGTTCAAAGATAATTTAAAATCTTAAGTCCAAAACACTAAGAGTATAAGGTCTCAGCCCACTTTCATGTTTAAGGAAATTAGCCCTGTACCTATTTCAATGACTGCTGTTAATTACAATTTTGGATAATTGGTTAATAGACTGCAGTTTATCTCAAAGAAATTTTAGAATGATGGTGACAGCATTTAAGAAAATTGGGGCATAGACAGATCCTTAAGAATAAGAAAATATATTCTCCAACCTTAGCTTAGTTGACCCAAGGTCTTTGAGTGCCAAAGATATATGAATTCAGATATTGCCTGCACAGATCGAAATTTTAGTTTTATGTGCCTATGTACATAGATAAATTCACTGTGGCTTACATCGTATTATCAAACCGCCCACCCCCAGTTTTCACACTTATCTTGTGCTTTTCAGCACTATTGGAAACTTACTTGTAAATCATTAAAATAGGGTATTCACTATAGAATAGGGTGTTTCTTGCCTTCTGCAAAATGATTGATCAGCCATATTCAAAACCCAGCATTTTCACCAGTTCCATCATAGAAAACAGTATATATCTCTAGTTGACATGACTTGAGTTTTTCAGGAAAAAGGTTTACATTTTCTGAGACTGTATTTGATATGTGACTCAATGTGACATTTCAATCTTATTAGTCTCTACGTGACTGATGTTTTGAAGGATTTGCCAAATAAATTTTGACCAGAGAACACCAGGAATAGATGATATAAAAGGGAGTCTTTAAAAATATCTTGTGTTAGTTTTATTTAGAGTATACTGTTTGGATCATTTTAACACATGGGACAAGTTATCGAAACTTCAGAAAATCTCTTAAAGTATGAAAAAATAGACATTAACAAATAAAAATTCCATAATTAAAATTACTAAGGAATTCAGGGTTTATAGAAAGCCTTTAATTTTTTTGGCTATAAATATAAGAAATCAGAAAGCAGTATTACTGTCTTCATCAAGGACTAAATTCTCAAAGCTACATGTCAATGCTTCTGGTCATTTCCATCACTGTCCATCTCCTTTTGAAATGCAAAGTGGTACTTTTAACAACAAGAAACAATTATGGAATATGGGACTAAGCCCCTGTGTAAAATGACTGGGGTTTTGTTAAAGCCATTTTCCATTCCTGAACTGTACAATCGTGCCCCTCACACACTTCCACCCAACACTGGGATAACAAGATCCCCTAAGTACACAGGGAACCTACAGTCTATTAAAGATGCAGTTCTGAACCAACTAATTTTTGCCCCTCATAATTTAGAACATTAAATAGCTAATACCTTTAATAACATTGACTTTTCAGGACTTGACCACACTTTTAAATAGCATCCAAAGTAAGTAAAATAAGTAACCCAAAATAACCCAAAGTAAACTGTTTCAGGAGTGTTTCCCATTCCAAACAAATTTTAGGGCACAAATGGGGAAGGCTTTTGTAGGATTTCATGCAGAATTAGTTTTGGAAAAACTGTACTGCCGTGGATGAATTCTTCTGTATGCAGGGGGAGACTGGATTTTAGTTTGAAATATTTCATCGGGTAAGGGGAGTGACTATTCTCAGCTGCAGACATACAGGTTGTCTCCTCATCAAGTACAAAGAGTCACATCAGAATGGCCAACGTCACGTGGGTTTCTGTATTCCCTGATGCCGCTCCTAACCTGAACTAGTGGCTAGTTGCCACAATGAGGCAAGAGCACTCAGGTCGAACATAGTGAAGTTAGTTTTAAAAGTGAACAAAGTGTTCTCCATGGTGATGCCTTCAGTATTTGGCTGAATGCAGAGTATGTTGAAGTGATAAGTTGGTGAAAAGGTTTTCATCCTAACCTTATTTGCACTTTCGTACACCACTGCTTGCACTAGCATCTTAGTGCAAATTTTAACAATTGTTTTACAGTGTATACACATTGTTAAACATAATTTATATAAAGATGTTTCTGTTTACCTTTATGTATTTTACAAAGAAAAGCTACAATAAGTGGTTAAATGTTCTTGAATTGTTTGTATGTTATTTTGATTATGTTCTGTTTTTTGCCCCTATGAATTTGAGTGTCAGGAATAGAAAAATAAAGTGCTAATCTTGTCTTTAAAAAATTCTCATGTCGAGTTCTGTTCTTATCCAGTTGTAATTTTTATTTTGCTCATTACAACTTTCTGAGACTTCAGAATCACAAAGAGGGTCTCCCTAGTGGCACAAGGGGTTAAGTCTTAGCACTATGAAGCTATCGGCAGCCACTGTAGCACAAGTTTGATCCCTGTCCAGGGAGCTAACCCACATGTCACAGCAGACCTCTCCTATTTTGCTCGCTGCTCCCCTCAGTAGTATATTTCAGTAGATTGGGTTGGTTCTGCTCCCCATTCTGTCTCTTGTGACTTCTCTCACTCCCACCTGCACCCCCGCCCTACACCCCTGCTCCTGTATACATAAATAAATAAATCTTTAAAAAAAAAATCACAAAGAGAGCCTCCCTGGTGACGCAAGGGGTTAAGTCTCAACCTATGAAACTATCTACAGCCATTGCAGCATGAGTTGGATCCTGGCCAGGGAGCTTCCCACATGCCGCAGCAGACCTCTCCTGCCTTGCCCGCTGCTCCTCTCAGCAGTGTATTTCAGTCAGTCTGCCTTTTCTGCTCCCTGCTTGTCCTGGTGAATCCTCTCACCCCCCACACCTCTGGCCTACACCCTAGTTCTTGTATGCATAAAATAAATAAATCTTTAAAAAAAAAATCACAAAGAGAACACAATTTACCATTTACACAGGATTCCAAGGAACCTCTCTCTGCTTAAGCACCACGGCCTAATTTGCTCTTTAAGACTGAAAACAACTTATGGGCAAAATGAAGTGGGACTTACGTGTTCTGACTCAGCTGAAATGTGAAAAATAAGCTGTCAGTTTGGTTTTATCTACATTCAAGGTTCTCTAGTTTTAGAATCATCAGAATCTTCTGGAGAGCTGTGGGAAAAAAAAAAAAACAACTCACCAAAGACTGATTCAGTAGATCTCAGAGTGGGGCCAGAGGGCAGGAACTAGAGTCTTTATACAAGCTTATGAGGTTTTTCTGATGTCAGAGTGTGTGGATTTTTTTTTTTAAGATTATTTTTTTTTTTTATTTTTACATACAAGCTGGGGTACAGGCCAGAGGCGTGGGGCGGCGAGAGGGTTCACCAGAGGCAGAGCGGGTAGCAGAACAGGCAGATCAGAAATACACTGCTGAGGGGAGCAGCGGGCAAGGCAGGAGAGGTCTGCCGCGCCATGTGGGATTCTCCCCGGCCGGGCGTCAAACTCGCGTCGCTGCTGCCGACAGCTCCACAGCGCAGCGCTTAACCGCTGCGCCACCAGGGAGGCCCAGAGTGTGTGGATTTTTCATGAACAAACAGTATGTAACAATACTAAATACCAGGCCTCCCTGGTGGCACAGCAGTTAGGCGCTGCACTGTGGAGCTGTTGGCAGCGTTGACGCGGGTTTGATGCCTGGCAGGGGAGAATCCCACATAGCGTGGCAGACCTCTCCTGCCTCGCCCGCTGCTCCCCTCAGCAGTGTATTTCGGTCTATCTGCCTGTTCTGCTCCCCGCTCTGTCTCTGGTGAACCCTCTCGCTGCCCCACACCACTGGCCTGTACTCCAGCTTGTATGCATAAATAAATAAATCTTTAAAAAATAAAAAAAATTTAAAAATAATACTAAATACCAATAACATTAAATGGTCAGTTGCCAGCAAAGGAAGAAACGAGTCATTTTTGTAAGGGTTCTCAAGCTACTTTTTGAGCCTTTAACCATCTCACTCCCAGTGTACAGAAAGAATACAAACTTTGTGTTTAGTTCTTTTAACATAACCAAATCATGACTTTTACCATTGGATCCATCAACCTATAGATTATCGATCAAGTTATTTGTTGAGTTGAAACTAAAAAGTAGAGAATGGTGAATGCACTGAAGCAACAAATGATAGAAAATAAAGTCCAGTTTATTTAATGTTCTGGAATTCACTTCCAAAAACATAATTGTACCAAAAGGTACAAGAAATGCAAGAATCATGGTCCACAGTCAAAATGAAAGGTGCCTTGTTGAGAATAGGGACATCCCCGGAAACATGAAAATGAAGTCTGGGTGGTGGCCACAGGCCTTCCCCTTCACGGAAAGATGTGAGAAACCTGATGACTGAAAACAGGTCCCAACACAGGCCGCATTTCTGCCTCTAGTCCCTTATACGGGCTTCGGCTGGAGATTCGATGAAGTGGCAAAGCTTAGCCTATGTTTACAAAGCCTCTTAACTCGATTTATTTAAAATTAGACACCAAGGCTCAATGTTTCTGGCTATTATTTAGTAAATAAAATAAGCTTTCCTTTGGAATGTGGATTTTGATTTGGGACGTTATGGAGAACAATTTAGGATGTGTGATTAAAGTCACCATGACTTCAGGGGTGGCAATCTGCCACTACAAACAAGTTGATGATGTTGCAAAAATAAACTGAAGAGTTTTCTTCCTGGATTGTACTGAAAGGGTTTGGCTAATGGGTAACACAAAAAGCTCTGCGTGAGCCACGTTTTGTGTTGTTTAAAGAAAGGGACAAAATAATTGCAGGTGAGGTACAGGTGAACAAAGAAAGAAACACTTGGGGGTTAAGAAAGATTTTTGTTCACTGCTTGCTTGAACCAGAGGGAACTGAATGTAAAATCCAACAGAATATACTTCCAACAGAAGTATAGTCCCATTTCAAGCAGGATTAGCAACATTTCTGAAACTAGAGCCATTACAACATTACCAAGTTACAGTGCCTCCTTTAGGGTTCTCCCCGAGCCCTCCAGTTTGGGTAGCAATCTCAAGACACCTCCTGTGTGGGAAACCAAAGCAGATCTTCTGCAGACTAGGGAAAGGCAAGCCAACTTTCTTCCAGAGTCTAGGGACTTTTCTTTGAAGAGACCTAGGGCCAAGGGCTTCTCTGTGGGTCTGGGGCCTAAGCGAAGAGCACTAGCTCTGCCGTGAGTGCTAACCAGGTGGGAGCTAGCCTGTAACTCAGCACTCCCCTGTGCAGGGACAGGGCTGTGACAGCTCCTGAAGGAAGCCAGGCAATACTGCTTTCTGTCCTCACTGCCTGGCAGCAGATGGCAGGACATGAAGCTATTTAGAGAACAGCCTGAGTTTGTCTCCACCTCAGCTTCTATTTGGAGCTGGGCTCAACTCAGAATCATCAGCGCTTTGGCAGAGAGGGGGTGGTGCATTCTCTGGGGCCTTCCTTCTTGGCCATGCAGAGCCCTGACCCATCCAACTACCTAAGAACTGGGCAGCCTTAGCCCACCACCCACATGCAGGTGCTCTGTGGGGCAAAAGGGGCAGCATCCCTACTCGCCAAGGTCTCTTTTTATGTTTCACACAAAGCTTTACATACAGGAAACTGTTAGCACCAGGCACTTAGCTAGTGTGCTGGGATTAGGTTCAGATTAGGGCACTTGGCCTCACCTTCTATCCGTTTTTCCTTTAGTCAGTTCTTGGTCAGACTACCACTTGGAGCTCTTAAATGTTTGCACATTTCATGTATTTCAATTGTTAGCTGTCATTTTTTAAAAAAAGATTTATTTATTTATGCATACAAGCTGGGGTACAGGCCAGAGGCATGGGGCAGCGAGAGGGTTCACTAGAGACAGAGTGGGGAGCAGAACAGGCAGATGGACGGAAATACACTGCTGAGGGGAGCAGCAGGCAAGGCAGGAGAGGTGTGCCGCGCTATGTGGGATTCTCCCTGGCCGGACCTCGCTGCCGACAGCTTCACAGCGCAGCGCTTAACCGCTGCACCACCAGGGAGGCCTGTTAGCTGTCATTTTTCCTTTTTTTTTTCTTTGAGATTTATTTATATATGCATACAAGAGCTGGAGTGCAGGCCAGAGTGTGGGGTGGTAAGAAGATTCACCAGAGAGAGACAGTGGGGAGCAGAACAGGCAGAATGACTGAAATACACTGCTGAGGGGAACAGCGAGTGAGACAGGAAAGGTCTGCTGTGCCATGTGGGAAGCTCCCTGGCCGGGGATCGAACTCGTGCTGCGGTGGCTGCGGATAATTTCATAGTACTGAGACTTAACCCCTGGCACCATCAGGGAGATGTTCAAGTTTTTCCATATTTAGACAGAGGAATCTCTTTCAAGTTAGCTCCAGTTTTCTTTTGACATAAACCTACTAGTCTGATAATTTTCTTGCTTTCAAGCATGACAAGATAGTTCAGATACGTTTTATTTTCTGCTCCAGACCAGAAATCAGCCATATACCCAAAGAGCCTCATTCCTTTACTGGGAAATGTCCATAACCTGGATACCATGAATGCTTATTGTCACTATAGTCACTACTTCCAGGTATTCTCAGTTATAGGAATGGGAAATGCATATTTGGGGGAAGAAGTTACATTTTCATATTGGTGCTTTAATTCAATTTAACATTTTTATATTTGATTTTCTTTTTTCTCATGTTGAAATCATGATTTCTAATAACTCTCCCTCTTTCTCACACACATGACCACTACTGAATGCAATCTTAGTCTTTTCTGTGCTTCCTTTCATTCTTAGGTTATATCCTAGTAACAAAGTCCAGTCCAAATAATATGTTTAAGTATCACTTTAAATAATTGTTCTGTCTGTGGTTATGTTACAAATGTGATATTCATTTTTGTTAGCTTTCAATTTTTAAGTATTGCTCTTTTTCAAATTTAATTTCATTTTTAAATTATATAAAGTATATACATAGTTCCAAAGTTGGAACTATAAGCCAAGGCTTATTTAGATAGGTCTAGTTCCTACATATTCTCTACTTTTCCAGAGGTATCCATTTTTATTAGATTTAGTATATATCTCTACTTTTTTTTAAATGCTCAGTCAGCAGGCATTTCCTGAACATCTGCCTGCTGGGGACTGGCACTGCATGATGACACAATGGGCAGAGATCTGTCCATGGCACCAGGGGAGGAGAAAGGAAAAGGTGCCCCAACATCACTGAGGAAGTTTCTAGGAAGGGGACACCAGAGCTGGAACTGAAGGCGGTCAGGAAAGGATCTTTTAAGTATATAGCACAGCAAAGACAGTCATGGGGGCAGAACAGGACACTTGGCGATTTGGGGGGCGCAGAGTGCAGAGCCTGCAGAGTGCTCTGCAGAGAATGTACTAGAAGGAGGCGAGAATGCAGGATGACAGGAGAGCGTGAGGCCTGAACTCGGGTGGAGGCAAGCGAGCAAGGGTGCTCTTCCCCCACCTTTCAACCTATTTCTCACTCATAATGAGAAGTTGGTTTTATTCAATTGCAACACCAACATTTTGTAATAGCGACAGTGTTTTCTAACCCAAGGCAGTAACTCACCAAGACAGCCAGCTCACGGGACCATCTAGCTAGACATGTGTCCTCAAAATGCTACAATGACTACAGAGCACGTGCCCCAGAATGTGGACACTGACAGCAGGGAAGAGGCTGGTTTAGAGTAAAACTAGTAAAACAAGCTGAAACTGTTCAAATAGCAGGTCTGCCACCCTACAAAGCACCTGGCTCAGCACCGGGGTGTGGGACTCACGGAGGACCCGGATGGGAGAGGGAGCTGGCCAGCCTTTGTCCCCTCTCTCCACGAATTCTAACCTGGGCCTGGCTTTGCCTTAACTGTTCAAGGATCTGGTGGTAGAGAACAGAGGGGAATACCCTGCGTTCTGATCCTCCAGGGAAGCGCTGAACTTGAAAAGTCAAGTGGACAGGGCATCTTAATTCATCAGATAGCCCACTGGCCACCAGTGAACACAAGACTGGACTTGATCTCGGTGGCTGCAGGACTCGAGAGGACCAGTGGTGGGGGTTTCAAGTTTCGAGGAGATATGTAGAGTTAAATTTAAGGAGACCTTTCACCACAAATGTCTCAGCACTGTGTTGCTTTAAAAAGAACAGGCTGACTGTCACTGGCATTCAGAGGCTGTCCTAGACAAGGTGTCTGGGTAAAATGAGCTGCTTGCCCTCCTCACACCCTGTGATCCTATCACTGAAGTGGCAGAGCAGGAACTAGGACTGATGGTGCAGGCTGGGGCCAGTCCCACATCTTATCTCAACTAGAAGGAAGTACTCCTAAAGGGGAGAGGGGGCCCTAAGATTTGCATTCTTCATGAGCATCTCCTCTAATTCCTGATTCCTCTGAGCTGGGGTGGGGGGGACACAGGGGGAGTCACTGCCCCTTTTAACATTAGCTCATTTGTGATGAGCCGGATATCACATGATAAGCTGGACCCACTGGATGAGGTGGACATCAGTCTGCCCACCAGCCTTCTGCACATGGCTCCGAGGCTTCCTTCTGGAAGCTGACAGGCATAGATATCTAGATGGGCCTGTGGGAAGCAAGACTCTGTACACCAAGCACCTGTCACTAAAGTGGGCAGTCACCTAGATCCTCCAAATAGCTGATCGGATATCCACAGGTGAAGGTTTATTTTGCTGAGTCACTGTTCCCCTTGGCTTCTCCTGCAAACTCTGCCTGCTCTCCAGACTCACCCTAATCGTGACACTCAGTGCTAGCCATGGAATGCTGCGTTTGCAAAAGGGGATAGGGGACAGGTCCTTTCCAGCTACCTGCAGGCTCTTAGGTAACAAGGTTTTAGGTGTACAGGGTGGCCACAGAGGAGGGGCCCAAGTAACCCAGAATGCTCACAAGTTGGGAGTTTTCCAGGCCCAGGTGGCTGACTCAATGACAGGTGTTATTTGAGCTGCTTCCCTGAAGACCACCAGGTGCTAACAACGAGCTCACCCCAGTTCCTGCCCTGACCTCAGACCATCATTGTCCTGGCTGGGTGTCAGGAAGCCCCTGAGAACTTGTACACAGAGAGATGGGGCTCTGCAGCCTCAGGTTCCAGGAAGTGACATTAGTAAACAAATCCCTCTGGCCTCCTGCCTCTGGTCAGTCTGCCAGCGCTAGAGGTTCTCAGAACAAACCCATCTCATCCTCCTCCTCTAATGCTTTCAGGGGTTCCTCACTTGACCACCTCATATCCATGCCCACTTTGTGGCTCTCAGTCACCCTGTATGGGGGGCCCAAAAGGAACTCTCAACCTCTTTTTCACAAATGAGGAAACTGAGACTCAGAAGGAGCCAGAATATAGGTTCCTCATTATCCTGAGGTCCACAAAATTCCATTTCCACTCACTTTCTCCTACATGATGCATTCATGGATGAATTCTCTGGGCATGTTACTAATGTTAGCTAAGGATGGAGGGAAAAACAAGAGGGAGTCACCCATTGAACACAAGCCTCTAGATTTGCAGCAAGCCCATCCTGGAACTGATGTTACCCAGAACACAGAGGCCCCTAATATTGTTGCAGTGCGCCAGATGCATCCCCAAGTCTGGAGGTTCGGGTGTCATGGGTGCCCCAGAAAAGGCAGGGGCCCAAAGTGATCTTTTTATTTATTTATTTTTATTCTCCTGCTGCTGCTGCTGTGACTTTTTAAGATTTATTTATTTATGCATACAAGACGTGGGGTGTAGGCCAGAGATGGGGGCGGGGGGGCATGAGAGGATTCACCAGAGACAGAGCAGGGAGCAGAACAGGCAGACTGACTGAAATACAGTCAGTGAGGGGAGCAGCGGGCGAGGCAGCAGAGGTCTGCTGCGCCATGTGGGAAGCTCCCTGGCTGGGGATCAAACTTGAGCTGCACGCGCACAGCCACACCCCCACCCTCTGGTCGTGCGTGCCGAGCTGCTGCCGCCCTCTAGCAAGTAGAACCAAGGAACATGCCTGCCAGCACCAACAGCACAGGAATGCAACGATCAGAGCAAAGCAGAAGGCCAACAACAGGAAGAAAAAAAATTACAAATGACCCTCAAAACAATTCACCACAGAAAGAAAACCCTTCTTCAGAACCCAATAATATGGACATAGAAGATTACATCTGCCTACC
>PVIJ01015380.1:0-16635 GCA_004024925.1 Scalopus aquaticus
CCCCACGCCACACGCACCCCCACGCCACACGCCCCCCACGCCACGCGCGCACCTCCCCCCACGCCGCACACGCTCCCCCCGCACGGGCGCTGGCGAAGCTGCGCGGCGGCGAGGGCCGGGCAGTCAGTCCTGCGCGCGTGAGGCGCCACTGCGGGAACGTGCACTGCTTCTGTGACTTCCTGCAAATCACGAGAATTTTGAAATAAAAATTCCGTGAAATGGCCGGGCACGCCGGGAAGCCGAAGCTGCTGGCCCAGGCCGACTGGGGGCGGCGCATGGCAGCTGCTCCGCCCACACACCCTCAGCTTCAGGGCCGACACCACGTGGGGTGCGGCGAAAGGTGGGCTCCGCGGTGCAGAGAAGGGACCTGCAGGCGCAGCGAGAGAAACCCCAAGATGAGACGCAATGCGCGGCGGGCCGGTGTGGCTGGGCCGCCCCAGCGGGGACGAAGCGACGGGCACAGACGGACTGTAGGAAACGATGTTCTTCCAGATGCTGGGCGCCAGGGGATGAGCCGTGGGCCCCCAAGAGGCCGGACACCGGCAAGGGGGCCCAGCTGGCCAGGCCGTGGGGGGCGAGGCGGCAGCGAGCGGTCCCGGCCGGCTCGGGGTTAGGGAGACAGAGTGGCCAGGGCCGAGAGGACAGGGCCTCGGGAGGCGCAGGTGTGTGGGTGACTGCCTGGCGGGGGAGGGGCCTCTGCGGGGGCGGGGCCTGCTGGGTGGCCGGGAGGGAGGCGGATCCTTCCTGGGAAAGGCGCAGAGAGAGCCCCACAGCTGGTCAATGCCCCGGCCACTGAGCTGGCCCAGGCGAGCCTCAGGACACAGGCGGGGGGCCCCGGGGGTGCAGCGGTTGAGTCTCAGCGCTGTGAAGCTGTCCACAGCCACTGCGGCGCGAGTTCGATCCCGGCCAGGGAGCTTCCCACAGGGCACAGCAGACCCCTCCTGTCTCCCGCTGCCCCCTCAGCAGTCGATTCCAGCAGATGCGCCTGTTCTGCTCCCCACTCTGTCTCTGGGGAGTCCTCTCACCCCCCGCACTCTGGCCTGCACCCCAGTTCTTGTGTGCATAAATAAATAAACCTTAAAAAAAAGCACACAGGCGGGAACACAGGAAAAGCAGCGTCTGGACCCAATTCGACTCCCAGGCGTGCGGCGCGCGGGAAACAGCTTCGGGAGAGCCCGGCCGGGAGCCGGTGTCCCGACGCAGCAGGATGGAAGGTCCCCTCCCCGAGCCGAGAAAGGGCCTGGAGGAGCAGCGGCGGCCAGTGGGGTGGGGCTGGGCAGCCCTGCGCGCCCCAAACAAAGTCAGAGAAAGGAGCCCCCGGTTAGCAGGCAGCGGGCTGGAGCACGGCTGGGAAGCCCCGCGCTCGGCCTCCTGGCCGTGCCTGCCGCCGGCTCTCACCCCTCCTGCACCGGCCACTGCCCCGTGTCCTTCGTCTCCCCCGAATGCGAAGCCGCGGGCCCCAGCCCGGGCCTGCAGGAGGCCCCGCCACAGTGGGGACCGGGCAGCGAGGGCTGCCCGCGCCCCGTTACCGTGCCTGCAGGGGCGGGTGGGGCGCGTGCCCCTGCCCTGCGGAGCGAGGTCCTCGGGGAGCAGCGGGAAGGGGACCGTGTGCTGACCGAGGGCCCCGGGCGAGGGGGTGCGCCCTCCGGCCCACCCCTGACCGCTGCCCGTCACCAGGTGGCCTCGCTGGACGCGGTGGTCAGCGTGCTGCAGTCGTGGGACCTGAGCCTCACCGAGGCCATGCTCCGGAGCACCGAGGCCGAGCGGCAGCGCCGGGCCAGGGAGGCCGAGCAGCTCCGGGAGGCGGAGGCCGAGCGGTGAGGCTGGGGCGGGGGAGGCCGGGTGGCGGGCGCCCCTGACTGAGCGTCCCCCGCAGCGTGAAGCTCAGCGTGCAGCAGCTGGAGAAGGAGCAGCAGCAGCGACACGAGCAGGTGCGCCGCGGGCCGGGTGGGGGCCGTGCTGCGCGCGCCCCGCGGCAGGCCTGTGTTGTGCCCGCAGCTGCGGCAGGCCTGCTGCGCGCTGGCCCGGAGGGTCACCGAGCACGGCGAGTGTGAGCAGAGGTGCCCGGGCAGGGCGGCGCTCACGCTGCAGGTGGGCCCCGCCCCCCGCCGGGCCCCGCCCCGCCCCCCGGCTGAGCCCCGGCCCCCCGCTGAGCCCCGCCTCGGGACCGGCGGGAGGCGGAGGACGCCTGGCAGGCGCTGAGGGCTGGGCCCCTCCTCAGGCCATCAAGGACGCGGAGGCCCAAGTGGACAGGCTGCGGCAGGGGGCCCGGAGGGCGGAGGAGACGCTGGCGCTGGCCAGGCTGGAGCTGCGGGAGCAGGCCCAGGAGGCGGAGGGTGGGTACGGGCGGGCGGCTGGGGCGGGGCGGCGCTGCTCCCGCCGACGCCCTGCCCCACAGAGGAGGAGACGCAGGGGCTCAGATGCCAGGTCACCGAGCTGCACGACGTGCTCGTGAAGGACGTGGGCGGCCGCATCCGCGCCGACGGCCGGTCGGTGGGCCGGGCAGCAGGGGGCGCGGGAGGAGCCGGGCTTCCGGCCCAGACGGTGACCTCGGGGCCGCCACCAGGTGGCCACTTGTCATCGACCCTTCGGGCCAGGCGGCTACCTTCCTGCGCTACCAGGACACCAACTACGTGGACGCGACGAACCCAGACCACCTGCGGCCAGAGAGCACTCGGCTGGCGCTGCTGGGCGCGCTCAGGTGAGGCGGCCGGTGCGCAGGGCGCGGCCCCGCCCGCCCGCCCCACGCCCGCCCGCGCGCAGGTACGGGAGCCGCTGGTGTTCGACCTGCACGAGCTGGACCTATTCCCGGTGGTGCAGCGGCAGCCGGAGCAGGACGGCACCGGGCGCTGCTGCGGCCCTCCGACGGGCCCGAGTACGACCCCGCCCAGCTCCCGGAGGCGCGGCTGCGGCGCTTCCAGCTCTTCGTGGTCACCGGGCCCCGCGGCCGCCCGCCGAGCAGCTGCGGCGCCTGCGCAGGGACCGCGAGCCCGGCCGCGGACAGCCCCGCGCGAGTAAAACGTAGTCAACTTTATTCTCCTTAAACCACAAAATAGAGTCTTTGGTTGTACAAACGTCACTAGTTACAGTCTCGCCGAGAGGTCCGGCAGGGGCAGTTAATGGGCGGCTGGGGCTCTGGCGGGGTCTCTCCACACGCTAACCTCGGGCTAGAAGACGCGCGGGGGCGGCGGCCGGGGGGCGGCTCGGCCTCTAGGAGGGCACCGGGCCCAGGCCGCGGCGGCCGGGCCGCGCGGGGCGGCGGCTGCTGCACAGTGTCACCTCCTCGGGCCCCGCGGGCGGCGACGGCCGGCCCAGAAGCACCGTGGCCACCTCCCCGTCCTCCTCCTGCGGGCCTGCGGACGGAGAGTGAGCCCGCGCCGGCGCCCCCGCGGCCCGCCCCCGCGCCCCGCCCCCACTCACCGGGGCTGGGGGGCGGCTCCGGGGGCCTCAGCTCCTCCGCAAAGTCCGGGGACTGTAACAGGGAGAAGGACGGCGTCGGGCGGGGCCCGGCGCTCCCCCAGCCACCCAACGCCCCCTGGGAAAGCGGGGAGCCGCAGCCCCGGCGGCGCTGACAGCCAGGGTGGGCGCTGGAGGCCGGGCGGCCGGCGGCGCCGGTACCTGCATGTCATAGACAGGCCTGGAGGAGGGCAGGGCGGCGAACACCCTGTAGTCAAACTTCCTCCCAGACAAGGTCTTGGGGGCAGCGTGAGGGGAGAAGGCAGAGAGTGAGCGGGTGGGGGTGCCGGCGCGCGGGCGGGGGCCGCTGCCGCGGGTCCTCACCAGGCGTCCGGGGGAGGTGCTGGTCGGGGCGCCGAGGTCTGGGGGGGCAAGAAGCGGGCGTCGGAAGAGGCCCCCGCAGGCTGAGCCCGCCCCCCGCCGGGCCCCACGGACCTTCCACGGGGGTGGGCGACGGGGTGGGCGCGGGCGAGGGGGCCTCGGCCAGCCGCTCCAGGGCCCCACGCTTGCCGCGGCCCTCCTGGGACTTGCTCAGCACCATCTGCGCGCGGAGCGCGTCCTGCTCCAGCGACTTCATCCTGCGGGCGGAGGGCGTGTGGGCGGGGCCGCGCCGCCCCGCGGCCCCCAAGGCCCCCGCCGGCCCCGCCCGCACCTGGCCGCCCGCCACAGCGCCCGCTTCTCGGCCTCCAGGGCGCGGCGCTCCGCAGGGGACAGGGCCCGCTCGGGCGCCGGCAGCTCGGGGCTCTGCACGCGCAGCCGCTCCTGGTGGCGCCGCTCCGCTTTGGCCGTCCGCACGGGGGCGCTGCCTCCCGGGGGTGGGGAGCACACGGGGCCGAGCCTGGACGGTGGGGACAGCGCACGGTTCGAGGCACTGGGGGCGGGCGGCTCCGGGGCGGGGCGGGGCGGGGGGCCTCACCCGGAGGCAGGGCCCGGGCTGGCCCAGGGCGGCTCCTCCTTGGGGTCGTCCTCGTCGGGGCCCGCCCCGTGCCGGGGGGGCGCCGCCTCGGCCGCCTCGCGCAGCAGCTGCGCCCGCTTCTGCTGCAGCTTCCGGGCTGGTGGGGCAGGCGCGGTCAGCTCGGGGCTCCGGCCGGCCGCCCCCGCCCCGGGCCCCGCCTCACCTTCCTCCTCCTGCATCTTGCGCAAGTCGTCAGCACCCACCAGGGACACGCGCTTGGGGGGGCCCTCGGCCGGGGGGGCCCGGACCTCCAGCTCAAAGTACTTCTGCCGCTCGCGGAAAGACAGCTGCTCGGGGCAGGCGGCGGGCCCAGGCGGGGCGCCCTGCGGGGAGCGGGCCCTGAGACCTCACCCACCAGGCCCCGGGCGCACAGGCGGCGGCCGGGCCGGCACCTACCTGGGCAGGACCGTCCTGGGGCGGGGGCGGGCCGGGCACGGCAGCGAAGGTGCGGTAGGCCTGCTTCACGCTGGCTGGCAGTGCGCCGGGGGAGGGCGGGGAGGGGGGCTACGGCGGCACAGGGGGGCCGGGCTGGACAGCTGCCCAGCTGCAGACACCGCCCACCCGGCTGCCGAGCCCCCGACTGCCTCCTCCAACACCCCCTGCTCCCCGCGGTCGGGGCACTCACAGTGCGGGGGCTACCTCTGCCCCCGGGGGCCGGGGAGCCCCTTCGCCAGGCCTGAGCCAGTGGCTGGATCAGCCCCGGTTTTGTCTGCAAAGGGCAGGGGTGGGGTCCAGGGGAAGGGGTGGGGAGAGAGAGCCAGAGCCTGGGCAGGCGGCTGGGGGCCGACGCGCCCCACGAGGGGGCAGACTGGGGAGCGCTGCGGCCACCCGAGAGGGCCCGGGCCTGGCCCCCGGCTGTGAACCCCGCTGTGGGGGGCAGGCTGAGGTGGCCCCGGGGCTCACCTGAGGCTGGCCGGGCGAGCGGGCGGCTTCGGCCATCATCACCCCAGGGGTCCCGGGAGGGGCCTGCAACAGCAGCGTGAGGGGTGGGGGCTGGTCCTTGGCCCCAGCCCAGTCGTCCCCACACAGGCCTGGGGTGCCCTCGGCCAGCACCAGGTCTTGCCCAGAGCCCGCGGCCCCCCCCCACTTCCACACGGCCCTGGCGGCCCCGGACGGACACATCCCCGAGAGCTGTTTCTATACCCTGAGGCGGGAGGGGGCTGAGCGCCCACGGCCCGCCTGCCTGAGGGCAGCTGCGCGGCCACCCCCGCCCCAGGCCAGACCCCGCCCGCCCTGGTCCCTCGGGCCCGCACCCCGCCCTCAAAGCAGCCAGAGCGGCCTGTGCGGCACGGAGGGGCTGGCACTGCCCACTTGCCACCCAGGCACCGTCCACCCCTGCGAAGAGCTCAGGGTGGGGACGCCAGACACTCACCGTGGCCTCCGGCCCCCACGGCGGGGTCTGCGGGGCTGGTCCGGGCAGCTCCTTCTCCTGCGAAGGCAGCAGCACCGTTGAGGGACCGGCCTGGGGCTGCCCGGCCCGGGGCTCGGCCAGTGCCCTGACCTTGCCCAGGCCCTCAGGGCTCAGCTCCCGGTCGATGGAGGAGACGCTCTCCAGGCTGCTCCTGCGGCTGGCGGCGAAGGGGTTGGCGATGACGCCCGGCGACACCTGGGGGCAGGCAGGGCCGCTGTCCAGTCCACGCCAGGCTGGGCCGGCCGGCTCCGGGAAGGCCCTCCGGGGGGCTGACCGGTCACCTGCGCGGCGTGGGCACAGGAGGCCGCCGCGCCCACCCCTCGGGGGAGCGAGGTGCTGACCACGCGAAGGGGGGTGGGCCAGGCCGGCGGGGCCGGACGCTCGCACTTGAAGTCCCGGGGCTGTGAGGGGGGGAGGGGGGGCGGAGCCAGCAGGAGCAGGGCCCGGGAACAGTGACTAGGGTGGGGCAGGGCCCTGGAGGACGGCCAGGCGGGCAGGACGCTGGCTGGGTGTGCGGGGCCGCTGGCCCCCAGCCAGGCGCAACTTGAGCGTCCAAACAAAACGGGGAAGGCGACGAGGTGTCCCCGCCACAGCGGGGCCAGCGGGGGCAGCAGCCCAGGTGGCCGCACTTGCCCAGAGCCCCCAGAGCCCCTCGACTCCGGGCGCGGCCGATGACCGGCCGGGGAGACATGGGTCAGGCGGCCAGTCCCCACAGCCAGGTGCTGCCGGCCACGGGCCTCAGGGCCGGTGTCCCCCGGATTCAGGCCGGCCCTCGTGCGGGTGGGGGCGCCCGCAGACGGCGATGCGTCCGTGAGGACAGACGTCCACCACCAGGGGAGAGATGACCAGGAGCTGACGGTGACAACGCGGCGCAGCCCCCACTTGCTGTGGGGGTTTGGGGCCGAGCAGGGACGAACCCCAGGCAGGCAGGACGGGCCCGGGCGCCAGCCAGGGGGCCTGCTCCGGGCCCACGGGAAGTGGGGTGTACGTCCGCCTGCCTCAGCCGACCCTCCGGCTACCCGGCAGGCGCATCAGGTCAGCAGGCGACTCTCACGGTGCAGACGCGGACGGCGCCCCCGCCCGCCTGGAGCTGGCCCCGCGACCCCAGTGTCGCGCGACGCCGCAGGCCAGGCCCCCACGGCAAGGCTTTGGAGGGAGCCAGGCCCAGTCCGGCCACGGCGCACGGTCCAGCAGATGCGCCCCCGGCGGCAGGTGGCAGGACGCGGGGCAAGGGGCCAGCAGTGCGTGCGGGTCAGGGGCACAGCTGAGGGTGCCCGCAGGGAGGATGGCGGGGCGGGGGGCGGTGAGCCAGGCCTGGGGGCGGCGGGGCCCGAACAGCACCCCCAGCCCCTGGGGAGGTGGCCCCGGCTTTGCGGAACCTGAACCTCTGAACGGTGCAGGGGCCCCGTCCGGGTCGGCAGCACCAGTGGGGCGCGCGGCGGCCGGCACGGGGCCCAGAGGGCGCGTCGCCCGGGCGGCAGAGGGGCCTGTCCGGCAGCGTGGCGGGGCACTGACCTCGGCGGGGGCCTCGAAGCCGTCGCAGACCAGCACGGTCAGGGAGTCGCCCGCGGCGCGCAGCAGCTGCACGGCCTCGCCGTGCGTCAGGCCCAGCAGGCTCTGCTGGTTCACCTCCAGCAGCCGCAGCCCCACCTGCAGGCGGCCGTCGCGCCCCGCAGCCCCCGTGGGGCTGACCTGCGGAGACCGGCCCTCAGAGGCGCCCGGCGGGCGGGGGCGGGCGGGCGGGCGGGGGCGGGCCTACCTTGGAGACGAAGATGCCCTCGTCCGTGGGGTCGCGGGGGTTCCCCGCGTGGCCCCGGGCGCCGCCGCGGACGCTGATGCCCAGCCTCTCCCCGGGGGCCTTCCGCAGGCACAGCTCCCGCAGGCCGGGCGGGGGCGGGTCCCGCCGCACCAGCAGCACCAGCTCGGGGCAGGGCCGCAGCAGGGCGCTGACCGCGTCCTGGTGCGTGGCCTCGCGCACGTCCTGCCCGTTCACCGCCAGGATGCGGTCCCCGACGCGGAGGCCGCTGCGGGCCGCCAGGCCCCGCGGGAGCACCTGCGGGCGAGGCGCGTGTGGGCGGGGCGGGGGTGTGGGCGGGGCGGCGGTGTGGGGCGTGTGGGCGGGGCGTGTGGGCGGGGCGGGGGTGTGGGCGGGGCGGGGCCCGGGCCCAGCCCCCCGCGGGGCGCCCTACCTTGGAGATGAACACGCCGGGCTCGCGCACGCCAAACGGGTGGCTGGAGTGGTCAGAGCCCCCCACCACGCTGAGCCCCAGAGGGCCCCCGGCTCTGGGCAGGCAGACCTCCTGCACGGGGAGCGCGGTGGCGGTCAGCCGTGGGAGGGCGCCGCCCGGCCCAGAGGGCCCCGGGCCTGCCCGCAGGCCGCAGGGGGCAGGCGGCCACCAGGCCAAGGCGCCGGTGTCCCCTGGGGGACGGTGTGGGGCTCCTGCTCCCCCTGCAGCAGCGTGAAGGTGAGGTGAGGGCACCGCGCGAGCCGGGGTCTCACCTCCACGGGGTACGGCCCCTCCAGAGCAGCGGCCAGGAGGCTGGGGGTCAGCCGCAGTGGCCCGGAGTCCCCAGGAGTGGCAGTAGCCACGAAAGTGGTGGCAACTGACGGGGGTGAGGGCGAGTCCGGTGGGGGACTAGGGGGCAGGGCCCCCCCAGTCTCCCGCTCCAGGAGCAAGGCGATGGTGGGGGAGGCGGCGGTCAGCAAGGAGACGGCGTGGTCGTGCCTGGCCTCAGTCATGTCCACCCCGTTGATCTGCGAGAGCGGAGGTGGTCAGGGGGCCCACGGGCGAGCGGGGCGGAGGCGCAGGGCAGCTGCTCACCGAGAGGACGCGGTCTCCGACCTGCAGGGTGCCCGCCCGCTGGGCAGCGCCGCCCTCCGCAATGCGGGAGATGAAGATGCCCTGGGGAGGGGCGGGGTCAGCACCGCCGCCCCCCCGGCCGCCCCGCCCCGCCGCCCCGCGCCCGCCAGCCTCACCCCGTGTCCTGCCCGGTAGGGCGTGGAGCCTCTGCCCCCGGCGATGCTGAAGCCCAGCCCCTTCTCGCTGCGGGCCAGGCAGGCCACGTGGCGCTGGCGCAGGGGCCCGGGGCCCGCGGCCTCGGGGGGCGGCAGGGGCAGGCGCAGGCCGCCGCCCCGCCTCTCGCGCGGGCTGTAGTCGTCCCCGGGCCGCAGCGGCGTGACGGTGATGGCGTTCTCCGGCTCCACCATGCGCTCGCGCCACAGCCGCATCTGCACGGAGGCGCCGGCCCCCCGCAGCGCCTCCACCGCCTGGTGGTGCTCGGCCGCGCGCAGGTCCGCGCCGTTCACCTGCGGGGCGGGGCTTCAGGCGGCGGCCCCGCCCCCGGAGCCCGGCCCCGCCCCACCCGGCCAGCGCCTCTCGGAGAGGTCAGTGCCCCCGGCACCCCTCCCGTGGCTGGGGCGTGGCTGTCAGGCACCGCGAGGGTCCGGCTCACCTCCAGGAGCTTATCGCCGACTCGCACCCCGGCGCGCGCGGCAGGGCCCTCCTCGGACACGCGGGAGATGAAGATGCCCTGGGTGGGGTGGGGGCCGGAGCTCAGGGCCGAGCGGGGAGCCCTCGTGGAGGGGGCGGGGGCGGGGCGCGGGGGCGGGGCCTCACCTCGTCGTCACCCTTGTAGGGGGTGGAGCCCTTGCCGCCCGCAATGCTGATGCCCAGGCCGCCGGTCTGCCGCAGAATGGTGAGCGTCAGCTGGAACAGAACGCACGCCTGTTGTTCGAGGCCCGGGGCGCGGCCTCTCCAGCGACCGCCTCTGCTGGGGCCAGTCCCGGCGCCGCGGAGCAGCCGGCCAGCGGCTGGGCAGGGGGCGAAGGGCGGTCCAGGACACGGGCCGGTGGACGGTGCGTGTCTGCAGGACTAGGGCCTCGGCCCGGCCCTCCGCCGCCAAGCCCCCGCGGCCGGCTCTCTGTCCCAGCCTGCTGGTGCCAGCGGGGCCGCGTCAGCCAGCCTGGCCCCGAGAGAGCGGCGCAAGCTGCAGAGGACCTAGGCGGCGGCGGCAGCAGGAGGGGAGGAGCAGCGGGAGGAGCAAGACCAGGCGCAAGAGCAGGGGCGCGGCGGGGCGCGGCGGGGCCGGGCGGCAGCGCAGAGAGCGACAGTACAGACCTCTTCCTCCTCAACGCGCGCGGGCTCTATCAGCAGGTTATTGGCCTGGTCAAACGACACCCCCTGTCGGGACGGGAGCAGCGAGGCATGCGGGTGAGCCGCCAGGCCCCACGAGCGGGAGGACAGCAGGAGACCACACCAAGCTCCGCAGCGCCAGGCCCGGAGCAGCCAGGGGACAGAGAAGGGACACCGGGCAGAGCCCACAGCCACGCAGCCTGCCCTCAGGCGGGCAGACAGGACGGAAGGTCAGCGGAGTGGCCAGGCCCCGCGGGGCGCCAAGAGGCCTGGGCACGGCGCCAGGCTGCCCGAGGGCCATCCCAGGCCACGCGGCGGCCCCCGGGCGGGCACAGGCCGCGGGTCGGGCAGCGCGGGGCGAGACCCACCTTGACCGAGGGCGCGGAGGCCGCAGGCTCCTCCTCCCTCTCGCCTGCCGCCGCCTCCTGGGTGTCGCCCTCCTCCTCGTCCTCCTCCGCGGCCCGAGGGGCCCAGGGGGCGTGGGGGCCGTTGTGCCAGCCCCCGGGCCCCGCAGGGCCCTCCCCGGCGGGCGGCGCCCCCTGCAGCAAGGCCACCACCGCCTCGGGCTGCGGCAGCTTGGACACCTTGAAGTGCTTCTTATAGTGCGGCGTGTCCTTGCGGATGAGGCGCTGCCGCCCGCCCGGCAGGGCCCAGGGCGCCTCGGGCTGGGCGTCCTCCCGCTCGCTGGCATCTGCGGCCAGCAGCACGTCCTCGGCGAAGTGCACTGTGGGCTGCAGGGAGAGCGCGGGCGGCCGCCCACCCTGAGGCCACCAGCTGCGGGGCCTCGAGGGCAAGGGCCGGGCCGGGGCCGTCCCCGCCCGCCGCAGCCACCGGACGCGTGTGAGGGCGCGAGCAGGGCCTCACCTCCTCGAAGGCGTCCTCCGAGGTCTCCTCCGGGCTGGGCGGAGCTCCCCGCGGGTCGGCCTCCGCCTCGGGCGCGCCCTCGGGCTCCCCCTGGGAGGCGGTGCTGGCAGAGGTGCGCGAGTCTCCACTCAGGCCCGACGAGACGCTCAGCCTCCGCCCCTGCGGGGACGCGGGTCAGGCCCAGAAGACCGCTGCCCCGGCTGGCGTCCCTGGGAAGCTGGCTGCCCCCAGGGGCACCCGGGAGCCCCTCCCAGAAGCGCGGAGCAGGGGCTAGGTCCGTCCCGAGCCGAGGCACGGGCGCCCAAGACCAGGCGGCCAGCGGTGTCCAGGCCCCGAGGTCCCGCTGCCGGAGCCTCCCGCGCAGGGCAGGACCTGTCCGGCACCGGCCCGGCCCTTCCCGGTAGGGACGCCCCGCCCATCTCAGAGTCCCGAGGAGACGACCTGGCCCGGGCGGAAGCCGAGTCGGGGCCCCCCGCGCCCCGCACGCCCCGCGAGCACCTCTCCTGCGGGCGAGGGTGGCCGGGGGTCCAGCCGCTGGGAGAGCGTCTCGCCGCGCCGCTCCTCGAAGCCCCTCTTCATCACCTTGAGCTCGCTGGGGTGAGGCGTGGCCCGGCGCTGCAGCCCCTGCGGCGGGCACGGGGGTGAGGGGGGCCGGGCCAGGAGTCGGGCGGGGCAGCCCGATGGGGGCCCCGGCCCCGTACCCGCTTCTCAGCAGCCGCCTCCTCGGGGTCCTCGTCGCCCGGGGGGGCCTCCAGGAACTGGATGACGCTGACGCGGCTGAGCGGGGCGTCGCTCCAGCTGCCCGAGGGGCTGCTCCGCGGCCCGGGCTCGTCTGCGGGGGGCGCGGGTCAGGCCGGGCCGCGCGGCACCGGGCCCCCGGGCGGCCCGCACCTACCGAGGCCGGGCGGGGGCTGCTGCGGCAGGAGGTAGCAGGTGAGCACGCGCTCGCCCGTGCGCGCGTCGTCCTCGGTCTGGAAGCGCAGCATGGGCTGGGCCTGGTTCTCGGCCAGCCACAGCGCCTTCAGGTTGAGGCGGGTCAGCGCCAGCGGTAGGCTCCGCAGCCTGCGGGCAGCAGGGGTCAGGGCGCGGCCGGCCCGGTGGGCAGGGCAGGCGGCGCCGACACTCACCGGTTCCCGGCCACGTCCAGCACGTGCAGCTCCGCCGTGTGGGCGAGCTCGGGGGGCAGGACGGCCAGGCGGTTGTCCCGCAGAGACAGGACGCTGAGGGAGGCGCAGCCCCCGATCTCCGGGGGCAGCAGCTCCAGGCGGTTCCGGTCCACGTTGAGATTCGTCAGCTTGGCCAGCTTCCCCAGGGAGCGGGGCAGCGCCTGCGGGGAGGGTCTGCTGCCAGGAGGCGCCGGGACTCGGGACAGGACGGGGCGCCCGGGGCCCCTCCGACCCGCCCGTCCGAGGCCCATCCCGCACTGCCCACCGTCAGCTGGTTCTCCGTGAGGACCAGCTCGGACAGGTTCTCACAGCCCCCGATGGCCTCCGTCACTTCACACAGGCGGTTCTGGTCCACCTTCAGGATGGACAGCTGCTTCAACTGACCTGGGGACGGAGATGGAGAGCTCGGCGGGGGGCGGCGCTGACAACTGGCTCGGGGGCCAGCCACCCCAGCGGCGCCTCCCCGGCCCGGACGCCACCCCCGGGCAGCCGGCGAGCTCCCCGCTCCGCCCTGGCGGCCGCGACCCGCCGCGCCGCCCTCGGCCGACCCACCGATGCCATCGGGGAGCCGCTGCAGCAGGTTCTGGGACAGCAGCAGGTCCGTGAGCAGCACCAGGCCGCCCAGCTCGGCGGGCAGCTCCTCCAGCCGGTTCTCGGACACGTCCAGACACACCAGGCGCCGCAGGCTCCCAAGCTCCTGCGAGGAGGCGGGTCAGGGCCGGCCAGCCGGGGGGCGGGGCGGCCCAGCCCTCACTCACCGGGGGCAGCGTCGACAGCTGGTTCCGGTCCAGCCACAGCTCCCGAAGGTTGGGCAGCGCCCCCAGGGTGTCAGGCTGCAGGGCAGAGAACGCTGAGGACTGGACTGGCCTGGCCCGGCCCGGCCCGGCCCCCGCCCGGCCCGCCTCACCACGCACCAGCACTTCCAGGTCGTTGCCCCCCAGATCCAGCTGCTCCAGCTTGACCAGGAACGAGAGGGACCTGCGGGGCGAGCAGTGGGCGGCGTGGCTGCAGGGCGTACCCCAAGCCACTGGCCAGCCGCGGGTGGGGACGGCGGGTGGGGGCGGCGGGCACACTCACGCGGGTAGTGCCTTGAGCAAGTTCTCTCTCAGCTCCAGAGTCACCAAGTTGGCGAGGCTGCAAGAGAAGCCGGCAGACGTAAGAGGAGGCACTGAGAAGGGCGGGAGGGGTGGGAGCCCCGGAGCCCCCCAAACCCCCCACCCCCACACGCACTTGCCCACGTCCCCGGGCAGCGCCTGCAGCGACACGTCGTTCAGGGCCAAGTGGGCCAAGCTGCGCAGCTGAGTGAAGCCCTCCGGGAGCCTGTGCAGAGGGGGTCTCAGAGCCAGGGCCGCCCCGGGGAGCCCCACGCCCGGCCCAGCGCTGCGGGGCCACCCACCGGGACAGGGGGTTCCCGCTGAAGTCAGCGATCTCCAGGGCCTTGCAGAACTTGATGCTCTCCGGGATCTCGGGGATGTCTGCCAGAGAGGAGGGGTCAGTGCAGGGAGCGCCCCCCACGCGCGCCCCGCCCCCCAGCCGCAGGCGCTCCGCACCGTTTCTGGACACGTCCAGCTCCACCAGCTGCATGAAATTGGCCACCTCAGGCGGCAAGCGCTGGATCTCGTTGTCGCTCAGGCCCAGCTTGCGCAGGTTCAGCAGCCGGAAGAAGGGCTGTGGGCAGGCCGGGGGTCAGGCGGGGGCGCTTGGGAGCGGGCGCCCCCCTCTGCCGCGCCCAGACCGCCCCCGGGCCGGGGCAAGGGAGGCCTGTGGCCGCTCCTCCGCGGCTCCCGCCCCCGACCCCCGGCCGCTGGCGCGGAGGCAGCTGGCACGCACCAGAACTCCGCCTCGCCCCAACCGGCCCGGGAGCCCAGGCCTGCCGAGGCGTCCCGCCGCCGTCCCGGCCAGCCGGTTCCGCGCCTTGGGCTCCGCCCCACCGCCTGAGTCAGGCCCGCCGCCCGCGGCAGGTGAGCCCGCCCGCCGGCCCAGGCGCTCTCCGCGACTGCAGCCACCCGCCGCCGCCCGGGCCGCAGGAAGCGCGGCGCCCCACTGGCCGACGGGGCGGCGGGGAGCGCGGCCGGGGAGCCACGCCCTGCGCGGCCGACAGCCCCCGGAGCAGGGCCGCTGCGCCCCGCGTCCCGAGGGCGCCCCTGCGCGCGCCTCGGGTCCTCCGCCGCGCTCCGCGGCGCCGGGTGACCGGAAGGAGCGGCGGGCGCGGCGGCAGGTGCGCCTCACCTTGGGCAGCTCGCGCAGCTGGTTGGCGTCGAGCAGCAGCTCCTCCAGGCTGCGGCTGTAGCGGTAGATCTCCTCGGGCACGGCCTGCAGCGAGCAGTGCCGCTTGTCCAGCGACTCCACGTGCCGATTGCAGCGCCACAGCGGCATGCACTTGAGCATGGTGCGGGCGGCCGGGCGGCGGGGCGCGGGCGCGGGCGCGGGCGCGGCGGGGGCGGGGGCGGGGGCGGGGCGCGGCCCGCATGGGCGCCGGCGGCGGGGGAGGGGCGCGCGGGGCCCGGCCGGCTCGGGCGCTCGGACCGCGGGCCGGGGCGGGGGGCGCGGCCGGCGGCGCTCAGACGCTCCCGGGGCGGTGGGGGCGGCGGCGGCTCCGCATCCCGCCCGCCCGGCTCGGCTCGTCCAGTGCCGTCCGCTCGGCAGCCCGCTGCGCCGCAGCCGGAACCGCCGCCGCTGCCCGCCGGACTGCCCCGCCGACAACCGCCGGCCGCCGCGCAGCCCGCCGGGAAGCCGAGGCCCGCCCTCGCCGCCCATCGCGCCGGGAACTGCAAGCCCCAGAAGGCCCCGCGCGGCCAGCGCCTCCGAGCACCCGTAGCGGCCCGCGCACAGCCTGCTGGGAAGAGCGCTGTCCTGGAGCGCGAGGCAGGTCGGGAGCTGAAGTCCGCGCGCGGCGGCACCGCCCCAGCCCGCCCCAGCCGGCGCCTCCGCGGCCAACAGCTCCCCTTCAAGCCAGGCAGACCGCGGCCCGCCCCGCGAAGGAGGGCAGGCCCCTCGGCCGGCGACGGGCGCCAAGAAGCACAGGACCACGGTCCAGGGGGACGCTCAGGGCCATCAGCACCTGCACCTTTATCCGCGCGCCGAGGGCCCGACACCACCGCGCCCTCCCACACCCGGGGGACAGGGCGAGTCCAGTCCAGGGGCCGCGTGGTCACGCGGAGAGGTCACTGTTGTCGAAGCGCTCCTGGTCGTACACCTCGGCCACCACCTTGCGGCCGGCGAACCAGCGCCCGTTGAGCGCCTGGATGGCCTTGTGAGTCTCTGAGGCGACCGAGAACTCCACGAAGATCTTCACGATGATCTCCGCGTCCTCCTCCTCGCCCTGCTTCTCCTGGTAGATGATGACGCGGTTGACGGCGCCGAACTTGCCGCATTCCTCGGTCACCTCCCCCTCCAGGTCGTCGTCGATGTCCTTGGGGTCCACCATGTTCCGCAGGACCATCACGGTGGACTGCGGGGAGAGCAGGAGCTGCAGCGGCCGGCCCGCGCCCCCGCCGCCCCGCCCGGGCCCGCGCCCACCTCCTGCTTGCGCAGCAGCTTCTGCATGACCATGTGGCGGGCGCTGCTGCCCGAGATGCTCATGTGCTCCTGCTCGCTCAGCATCTCCGGCCGCTCCGACTCGGGGAACAGCTCCTCCTCCTTCTCCTTCTCGGGCTCCAGGAGCCCCAGCGTGGGGGGGCTGGCCAGGATGGGGTTCACCACCCCCACGGAGGGAATGGTGACCGGGATTGGCGGCCGGGCGGGGGTCACACCTGTAGCAAACCCACCAGGCGCGGCAGTCAGCCCACCTCGCCCGGCAGAGCTGGCCGCTGGCGCGGTGGGGGGCCCGGCCGCCGCTCACCTGTGATGACTCCCGGGGCCTGTGCCGCCATGACCGCCTGCGGCAGAGCGCCCAGGGGCTGGGCCAGCGTCAGCGCAGGGGACACCAGTCCAGGCGTGGCCAGGGTGCCCAGCACTGCCGCTCCAGCCACTGCCTCCTGAAATCCGAAAGGCTGCCATGCTCAGCCCAGCCCCGGCCACCCCCGCCAGGCTGCCCGGAGCCACCCACCAGGCCCGCCACCGCCGGCCTCACCTGCGCCGTGATCTTGGCCGTGGCTGCGGCCGCGGCCACTGCAGCGGCAGGCGGGAGGCCTCCGGGCGTGGCGGGCGTGAGCAGGGGCATGGGGGGCGTGACAGCCTTGCCCACCCGCAAGTACTGGCCCCCCAGGTCAAAGAGGTTCATGGAAGACACGGCGTCCTGGGACGACTGCGCCTTCTCGTACTCTGTGGGGGCGGGCGGGGGCGGTGAGGGCGGGGCGCGGGGGGTGGGGGGGGAGAGGCACCCTGGGGGCCGCCGCCCCGCCCCCCGGCGCACCGATGAAGCCGTAGCCCTTGTGCTTGCCCGTCGTGGGGTCCCGCGCCAGCGTGCAGGACTTGATCTTGCCGAAGGCCTCAAACACGCTCTTGATGTCGTCGTCCGACAGGTCCTGGTGCACCGAGGCCACGTAGATGCGGTTGAAGGCGCGCGCCTCCTCGGCCAGCTGGTCGATGATGGGCTGTGCCTGCCCGATGTTGCTGGGCCTGCCCACCTGGGGGCCGGAGTGTCAGCGGCTGGGGCCGCGCAGCCGCCTCCCGGCCCCGCGCGCCGTGGGCCTCACCTTGATGTTGCGG
>PVIJ01015380.1:16735-36838 GCA_004024925.1 Scalopus aquaticus
GGCGGGCGGGCGGGCGGGCTGGGGCTCACCTTGTGCTTCATGGTGACGGAGTCCCAGGACATGTCGATGCTCTTGATGGGGCCGAAGGGAGCAAAAGCCTGGCGGATGGTGTCCTCCCCCAGCTCGTAGTAGATGGAGCCCACGTAGACCCGGCACATGATGGCCAGCGCCCGCTGCCGCTGAGCGGCCATCTGCAGCAGGACACAGGGAGAGAGCGCCACCGGCTCGTAAGCGGGCGGGGAGGGGCCGGGCAGCCCGCTCCTCTCCCGGCCGCCCCAGCCCCTGCGGGGAGGGCTCCCCACGTGGCGCGGCGCAGGCTCGGCCTCTGCAGACTCAGGTGGCGGGGTCAGCGGGACCCCACCCCCAGGAAGGCAGGCCCCAGACGCGCCAGCCTGGGTCCCGGGCAGACCGGCAGCAACGCCGACAGGGGCGGGGCGGGGCCACGTGCCGGCCGCCCGGCCCACCCTCCAGCCTCAGTCAGGCGCCCTGGGCTGGGTGCGAGGTCCTCCCGGGGCCCCGGCCGAGTGCTCCGTGGAAAAGGGAAGGGGAGGCATCCAGGCTGGAGAACCCACTGGTGCTGAGCAGGAGGGGCGGCAGAAGACAGCAGCTACCACCCAGGAGAGACCCCCAGGGGGCGGGGAGGGGCTCCCGACAGAGGCCCCGGCGTGGCGGCCCTGCCCCCACACAGGGCCTCTGCAGCCACCTTGGGAAGCGCCAAGAGGCCAGGGCGCCCCGAGAGGCAGCAGGGCTCCCAGCAGCAGGACGGGGCCAGGCCCAGGGTCCTGCCTGGGTGGATGTGCCGAGGGACCGCAGAGGCGGGGCAGTTCCCGGACCCCCACGCAGTGGGCTCCGGGAGGGGCAGGCGGGGAAGAGGGACCCGGCTCGGCAGACGAGGCGCCCCACACCCAGTACAGGTCCCCGTGACCAAGACCAGTCTCCTCCTCCACACACCAGCGGGCCCAGTGCAGGCTGGGCCCCTCCCGAGAGACAAAGCCCCCGTCTCCCCCAAACTAAGAAACCCCCAAGTCTGACTCCCCTTCCTTAATCAAGCCTGGTCAACGGGCCCGGGCCAAGGGCCGGCTGGGGCCAAGGACCCCACCGGGGGACCGCTCCCACGCCGGCAGCCCAGACCCGAGCCGCCAGCCGCCCCTCAGGTCAGAGTGGCCAGTCTCCACCGTGGCTGCCCGAGCGCCGGCCCGAGCGCCCGCACCGACTCTCCCTAGACCGGGCTCTGGCAGACCCTCCCCGTGGGCGCAGGGGCGCCCAGCCTGCCAGGGCCGGCCGGTCTCCTGGGGCGCAGCACACCCTGCTGGCCCCAACGGGCTGTCCCCGCCACAGGCTCCAGGGGCCTGGCCGCGCCTCGGCCTGCCCAGGGGAGGGAGGGCGACGCCTTCCCGGACTCCTCTGCCCGCAGCATCCCAGGCCCGGCCACAGCCTCCTCCCTGGCCCACTCCGGTCACGGCCACTGCCTGCCCCAGGGCCGCGCGGCCGCCCCTTGCCGACAGCCAGGCCCGAGGCCCGGGTCCTCGCCCTTCCCTTTCTCGCTCACTCAGGCCCCCTCCCCCACCCCGTCCATCGTCCTCCCTCGGGGGGGGGGGGCCGCAATAGGACCCTCCTCTCCTCCTGACCCAGCCCAGGGGCCAGGGCGGCCTGGGGACGGCAGAGCTGGAGGCCCGGGCACCGCCGTGCACGCAGGTGGCCTGGGCCAGGCGGCCCGGCGTGGGCAGCTGCCCTCCTGGCCGGCCGCCCGCTGCAGTTACCTGGCCGGTTAGTTTTAAGGCGGGCCCTCAGGCAGACGGAGGCCTCCCCGGGCGTCCCGGTGGGTGCCCGCCCACACCACGGCCCGCCGCGCCCGGCGCTCCGCTGCGCTCCTCCTGAGCGGGCGGGCAGGGCCGGCTGGGGAGCAAGGTCCCCAGCGCGCGGGCTGCGCCGCCCCCCTCTAGCCTGCCTAAGGACATGAGCCCCGGAAGAAGTGAGCATGTCTATTGACCGATTGCAAAGGTGAGAGAGGATCTCCAAAGCCCATTGTCACTGCTGCCATCTGAAAGACAGTAAAGACAGAGTTCAGTCTGTTGGCGCCGAGCAGTCCCCGCTCTCGTCACACCTCACGCAGACGGCGGCCAGGCCCGAGTCCCGCCCGGCCTGCAGGGCCCGCCTGCCTTCCCGCACTGCGGCCCGACCAGCCGGCCGCTGGCACATGCCCAGGGGGGCCTCAGAGCCCCAGGTGCCTGCCCCGCAGCCGGGCCGGCCGGGGGAGAAGGAAGGGGGCAGGAGGACGAGGACGAGGACGAGGAGGAGAAGGAGGAGAAGGAGAAGGAGGAGGAGGAGGGGAGGAGGGGAGGACGGAGCACGGTGCTGAGCCAGGGCGGCTCCTGGCCGCGTGAGTGTCTGGGGGCGGGGCGGGGTGGGGGCTCGAGGCCCAGGCACCTGTCGGCCTCACCCTGGCCTCTTCCCCGGTCCCGGCAGCCTCTGGCCGCCGTTCTGGCGCAGGCCCGGGACGGCCCGGCCGCCTCTGTCCGGATGCCTCCCGGGGGGCCGGGCCTGGCAGCCGTGGGGGCAGGGAAGCGGCCCCGACCCGCCAGGCACCGGTGCACAGCCTGCGGGGCAGGGGCCGGGGCGACCCGAGGCCGCAGCAGGAGTCCAAGAAGAGCCGACCGGGAGCTGGGCAGGGCCCGGAGAGGGGGCGGGGAGCGGGCGTGGGCCTCAACAGCAGGCAAGGCTGGGCCGCTTGCGCCGCAGGGAGGACCTGGGGTCCCGAGGAGGAGACCTTGAGACACCGAGAGACGCCGCGACGCCCCGCGGGGCCGGCCGCAGCACAGGAGGAAGAGGCGGCGGCGGAGGTGGGGCGGCTCCCCGCCGCGGCGGCCGCGGCTCACCTGCAGGTTGGTGAGCTGCTGCTGCTGGTGCGCGATGGTCTGCTTCACCAGCACGCTCTTGATGCTCTGCTCCATGGCGTACTTCTTGGCCTGCGGGAGAGGGCGGTCAGGGCGCCGGCCGGCCAGCAGCGGGAGCAGGGTGGGGCCGGGGCACTCACCTTCTGGAGGGCCTCCTGCTGCTCAGGCGTCAGGGGGGGCAGGCCCAGCTTGGTGGCTGTGCTCTGGCCGTTCTCCATCTTGATGGGGTCCGTGCCCTGGGGGTCGGAGCAGGGACGCTGATGAGAGCACGCGAGACCCCGCGGGGGGGCCCCACCACACCTCCCGCCCGAACCACAAGGGCCTCCTCTGCAGCCACCCAGACAAGCGGCCAGTGAGAGCCCAGCCCGTGGCAGGCCTGCCCCCAGAGCACCCCGAGGCCAGGCAGGTGGGCAGCCTCCGCACTCCCACATTGCCAGGCCCCCAGGCCCCCAGCGCCTCCCGGACCGGGTCCCGCTCCGAGAGACAGGACAGGGCCTCAGCACCTCTGGGGTGCAGCCAGCCTGCCAGGGGTCTGTCCCGGTGAGCCAGGAGCCCCCGTCTCGCTGAGCCCCTCCCGGCTGTGCTCAGCGCCCGGGAAGAGAAGCTGGCGCACAGCGGCCCGGGGACAGGCGGCGCCCACCACGGCCGAGCCAACCGGGCGGGAGAGGCTGGGGTGCGGTCACCACTCCCCACAGGCCAAGGAGGATGCCACTGGGACCACATCCACATTTCGGAAAAAATTCACCCCGACCCGTTTGCAGAGAAGCAGCCTTGTGAGCGGGGCCGCGGGCACGGGCAGGGCCCGAGGGCGGCCCCCCAGCTTGGCGGGCCTGGGGTGTCTGCGACACGGCTTGGCAGGGACAGAGCGGACAGGAGGCCCGGCCCAGGGGCGAGGACGCTCCAGGATGGAGGGCAGAGGCGGCAGCGGGGGCCGGCCCACCGAGCACGGGCTGTGCTGCCTCGGCGCTGGGGGCAAGCGTGGGGTCACAGGGCAGGGCGCCCGAGGCCCCTCCCAGCTGGCCCGAGGCCAGTCCGCGGCGGGAGAGGCCGGAGAGCAGGGCGGGGCGCCAGGGCCTCCGCAGGGGCAGCCGCGCCAGCTGCCTCTCGGCCCTGGAGCTTTTCAGCCTCCTTTGTCTGGGCAGACAAAAGGCCCTTCTCCCCCAACCCGCCGGCCGGACAGACGGGGGCCAGGGAGGGTTGGCGGGAGGACACCCCGCCCTCCCCCGCGCCAGCTTTAGCCCCACATCTCCTCGGGATCCCGCTGCAGCCACCCGCTCCTGCGCGTGCCGGGGCGCAGGGGGGCTCACCAGGGCCCGGCCGCCTGAGCCCCCGCAGGCGCCCTCGGATGCGGCCGCTGCCCGGGCCGCAGAGAGGCCGGCCCACCTCCCAGAGGACTGGCAGGGCGGCCAGGACGTGCAGGCCCAGCCCAGCTGCCAAGCCCTCGAGCCAGGACAGGGAGGCGAAGCCCCCGCCAGCTCCGACCCTGCCGCCCAGCTCTGCCAGCCCGCACGGCGCGGGCACGGAGGAGCACCCCGAGACGCGCAGCCGCACCCCGCGCAGCAGCGGGCGGACGCTGAGGGCAGAGGCAGGCCCAGGAGGAGGCCGGAGCCAGGCTTGCAGCTGAGGGAGCGGGGGAGAAGCGCCGGCCCCACCCAGTCAGGTCTCCGGCCCAGGGTGCGGGGCGGCTGGCGGGCGGGCAGGCGGGCCCGCTTGAGGTCAGTACCTGTGGAGGTTTCCATTTGTCTCCCGCTGCCACCACTGCCGCCGCCGCCGCCGGCTCGGACCCCCCTCCTTGCTGGCCATTGACCTGCTGCAGGCGGGAAGGAGAGCGGTAAGGGACAGTCATAAGACCCCCAGGCCCTCGCTCATCTCCCGGCTCGGGCTGAGCGCCCCCCGACCAGCCTAGGGGGCCGGCGGGACTGGGGCAGGACCAGCTCCGGCTCAGGCCCGTCCTGACGAGACCGAGCCGTGCCTCAGGCACACCGCAGCCGCAGGGCCCCGGCACAAGAAGCCGGCCTGGAAGAGACCGCAGCACCGTCGGGAGCAGCCTGAGCTGGCAGCAAGTGCCCAGAAGGGCAGGGAGAGGAGGCAGCCTGACTGCATGCCCAGTCGGGCCGGGGAAGCACCTGCCCTCTGCTGGTCTACAGTGACCCTCCGTCCACACAGCTGAAGTTCTCAAGGCCAGTTCCTGGCCCACGGGCCGCGCTGGGCTACAAAAGGCATAGCAGGGCCCTGGGGAGGCAGGTGGCCACTCGCGAGCCTCCGCCTGACCAGGCCCAGAGCAGCCATGCCAGCGCCTGCCCTGTCCAGGCCCCAGCCCCTCGGGAGACCCCCGGGAGGGCCGTTCCGAGGTGCGGCCACTGAGGCGTCTGCCTGTCTCCCCCCCGCCCCCCGCGGCGCTACTGCCCAGGCCCTGGGCTGGCAGCCGTGTCAGCACCTCAGGTGCGCCGGCGAGGCCACGGGGCTCTGGTGCACAGAGCAAGCCATGCGGGAAGCGGCTCCGATCCGGCTCAGCAGGGCAGGCCCGTCATGGGCAGGAACCGGTGTGAGGACTCGCTCCCAGTAATTTCCCGCCCCCCCAATTACGGTTACGGCCCACACGAGACCCAGGACAGAGCTGCAGACGGCATGCTGCCTCGGAGACTGCCCGGCCGGCCAGCGGCGTTCTAAGCAGGCGACAAGGGCGCTCGGAGACCAGCCGTCGCCACCAGCCGTCGCCGCCAGCCTGTACGAGGGACACAGCAGGTGCTGAGGTCACAGAGCACCCGAGTCGGACCTGGGGGCCGGTGCGGCATGACCATTCTGGGGCCCAAAGCCCAGCCCTGCTGCTGTCAGCAGCCCCGGACCAGAGGAAGGCTCCCGTCGGAAGCCCTGACGTTCCACGGCATGAGGGGCCCCCCGGGCTGTCTCCGGGGCTGGCGCCGGCGCCAGCCAGTTCAATCCCCCCACGTAGAGAACTCAGGGCCACCTGCCAGGGCTGGCCGGCCATGGAGCCCAGACCCCAGTCTCCAGAGCAGGAGGGGCCCGGCCGGTGCCCAGTGCGCAGCCCACGGACAAGAGACAGGCTGGGCAAAGGCGTCCGGAGCACGTCTGCAGTAAGGGCGCCTCGGGCCCGGGCATGCGGGACAAAGGCCCTACGGGGAGGGGGAAAAGCAGCCTCGCCATGGGAGGAGAGCGGGTCCAGCCCCAAGGAGGGCTGTCTGAAAGGGGCATGGAGCGCACGCCCCGCAGGGCAAAGGCTACCTCCGCAGCACCAGGCGAGGGCACCCCAGAGAGGCCCTTCTGCGTCTTCCTGCATCCCCCCCATCTGCAGTCACCCTCAGCACCGCCCACCCCACCTCCGCCAGAGCTGGCCGCAGCAGCACAGAGCCCGGCTGCCCAGCCAGCCAGAACGAGGCGCGCCCGCTGCGGGAGACGAGCGCGCCCGCAGACTGACGCAGGGGGCCTGGGCCTTGCAGCCGCGGAGTCTGCCGACTCTGGGTGGCCAGGCAGGAAGCCCAGTGCGCTGCTCGGGCTCGAGGCTTCGTCCACTCCTACCGCGCCCAGAGCGGAGCCACGACCCCGCAGGAGCACAGGAGCTGCCCGCTCCAGCCCCCAGGCCAGACACTCGCAGCTCCGGGGACGGGCCTCGGCCGTCCTCCCGCACCTCCCCGGGACTGGCGCGGGCGGTCCGGCCTTCACCCCTCGGGGCTTCCCCGGCCCCCGACCCTGCTTCCCTCCCACAAAGGCCACTTGCTCCCGCGGCTCCCACGGGAAGGCCATGGCAGGACGAGGATGCGAAGGCAGCAGAGCAGAGGCCACCCGGGGCGCCCGCGCAGAGGGGTCTGGAGCAAGCGCCCAGCTCTCCCGGCGCCAGGCTCTGCCCCAGGGAGACGGGTCCAGCCTCACTGGGCAGCAGCCCCGTCGGGGCCGGGCCAGGGGCCTGGGTCGGCAGCACGGCGGCCAGGGCCCCATCAGCCGGAGCGCGCCGGGCGAGGCGCCCGAAGAAACGGCCGCGGTCACGCCCCTCCCCGGGCGGCCCGGGGCCCCGGCGGCCAGGCCAGTGCCCCGCGGCCGGAAGCGGCGCCCGCGGCCGGAAGCGACGCCCGCCGCCGCCAGGCGCGACTACGGCCCGTAGCCCGAGGCGCCCGCCGCACCCTCGGGGTGCACTCGGCGCCCCGTTCCCGCCAGCCCGCGGCGGCCCGCGGCCCGGGGGTCTCACTTACGAGAGCTATGGTCGCCGTCGCCATCTTGCGCCCGTAGCGGCCGCCGCGCGCGCCACACGCTGCTGCTCCCGCCGCGGTCTCGCGCGATCTGCTCGCCGGCGGAGGCGCCCGGAGAGGCCGGAAATCTCGCGATAAAAGGCCCTTTCCCCGCGAGGTGGAAGGGGAGAGGAGCGCACTTCCGGTGTGGGCGGAGCCTGAGGACGGACAGAGGGGCGGGGACGGCGCCGGGCGCGCGCTCGTCGGGGGCGCGCACGCGGCCGCAGCGCCGGGCTGTCTCGCCGCCGGGGCTCGCGCCTGTCCCTGAGCGTTGCTCGGTGTCCGGGCTTCCGCTCAGAAAAACGCAGGTGATGTTCCCCCCGCGCCCGAGAAGCAGGCCCCTCTGCCGGGCAGCAGCCCAGAGCCGGCCGCGGCCACCGCAGGGGGCTCAGGCTTCCTCTCAGCGTCGCATCTCCGGGGTCAGGATGCCCTGCCCGCCGGGGTGCCCGCCGGGGTGCCCGCCCGCCCGCCCTGTCTCTGTGGACTCCTGGTTGCGCGTCTTAACCCGATGCTGCCCCAGACTCAGTGGCAGTGGCGGAATCGCCTCCGGCCCCCACCCCTCAGTCCCCGAACAGCTTTGCAAAGGGCCCAGGTGCCCGCAGCGGTGTTGGGAGAGCTGCCCCCCCCTGGGCCAGCCACACGTGGCCCCAGACCCTGGCTCCGGCGGGCGCCTGGAGCTCAGCAGCCCGTCCTGCCTGCCGGACCGGGACTCCCCAGCAGCCAGAGACCGAATGAAGTAGAGCCGCCTCCTGCTAAACGGGGTGGGGTGTTTTCCTCATCTCCTCTCCCCCCACTAAAATGATAGGGAAAAGGTCTTATAAAGACAAAACCCCAGAAGACAAAATGGTGGGGTGTTGTGGAACCGCAGGTGCGGGCACCGGGGGCCGGTGAGCAGAGGCCTGTCCAGGGTCCCATGGGAAGGTGCCCTCGGAGGACACGGTGTCTCTGTCCCCAGCCTGTAGGGAGCAGAGGCGCTGCGGCCCTCAGGACAGGGGCCTGTTCTGAAAATGGGGGCCTGCCCCCCCACTCCCAGAGTCTCGCCCCCACATGTGCCACCCACAACCCTCAGAGAAGAGGGCTCCCCTTTGCAGCAGCTGCTCAAATGGAGAGACTGCCGCTGGGGCACAAGGGGGCGCTGGCCGGGCCTGGACAGCTGAGCTCCCCAGACACTGAGGAAGAGGGAGCAAAGAAGAGGCACCAACAGAGCAGAAGCGACAAAGCAGCAGCAGCAAAAACGAGGTCCTCGGGGCCACGAGGACGCCGCACTGAACAGGGAGAGTCACAGGAAGCACAAGGGCAGCACTCCTGCCGCCTGTGACGCTCTTGCCCCCTTTTCCTAATAAACCCATCCTTTTGGGATGCAAAAAAAGAAAAAATCATGAGAGGAAAATGAACAATTTGGCAGAGGCTGAAAGAGAAAGTGGGTCTCTCCCAGGCTGTAGCAGCAAAGCCACAGGGCTTGAAACAGCGTGGTGGGCGCCCTGGTCAGCTGTCCAGTGGCGAGCAGCCGGCCCCTCAGAGGCCTCGATGACAGGGGGACAGCTGCAGGGGTGGGGGGCCCACCGCTCGTGTGTGGGCGCTGTTCCCATCACTTGGCACAGGTGCACCTGTGCGTCCTCAACGCCCGCATGGGGGGTAGTTTGTGTCCCCATTTTTACAGTGAGGCAGGGAGACACAGACCAATACCACCCAGCAGGAAGCAGCAGAGCGATGCCAGTCTGTGCCCACAACGGCCCCTCTCAAAAGATAAGCTGAACATCTAAGTGATAAGAGTTCCAGAAAAGGAGAGGGGAGAAACGGACATTTCCTAGAACGAGGGAGGGCCCGGACAAATCCCAGCGACGCCTACACCGTTGTTTGCAAAGCACCGAGGTGAACCAAAGACCAAGGGAGGAGACATGACACACCGGCCAGAACTCAGGAAGACACAGGAGCTCTTAGCAGAAGACGACATGACACCCTCGGAATCCCCGGCAGGAACGGTTTTCAACCCAGCCAGACTTCTGCATGCAGCCACGCTGACAAGCAGTTAGCGTGGAACAGGGATGCCCAGCAGGGCCGCAGCGCCCACACAGCCTTTCTCGGGAAACCGGGAAACACACCTCAGCGCACACAACGGAAGGGCAGATGTGGGGCCGGGCGCGAGAAAGGAGCCTCCGGGAGTGCCCCGTGCTGCCAGCTGGGCCACAGACCTGGGTGGTAGCTGGGGCGGAAAGCTTGCCAGTGCAGGGCGGCTCCGGAGACACGAGCTGGGCCGTCGGCTATGCAGGAAGCCCAGGTGAGGTGGCCCCGCCCCGCAGCAGTCTGAAGATGAGCTGAAGAGCCGGGTGGAGGGAGTGAAGCAAACCATAAGTCAAAGGCAATCACTAACTCCGGGGAAAACAAGCTGGCCGAGAAAGAAATACAATCCTAGCACACCTTGTCCTCTGCCAAGACCAGCGGTAACAAGGTGGTAATAATGCCCACTACACGGGGTGTGATGCTCTTCACACTAGGATGCCTCTGGGTCAAGGGATTGAGGCCCCCCTGACAACCCCCAGGGAACACAATGTAGAGAACCCAATAAAAAGCAGTAAGCCCTGGGCCTCCCTGGTGGTGCAACGGGTTAAACGCAGCACTATGAAGCTGTCCGCAGCCCCAGTTTGATCCCCGACCAGGGAGCTCCCCACAGGGCGCAGCAGACCTCTCCTGCCTCCCCGCTGCTCCCCTCAGCAGTGTGCTTCACGGGATCCGCCTGTTCTGCTCCCCACTGTTTCTCTGGTGGAGCCTCTCACCACCCCACATCTCTGTCCTGCACCCCAGTTCTTGTATGCAGAAATAAATAAATCTTTAAAAAAAAAAAAGGCAGTAAAACCTTGTGTGTGATTTTGGGAAACATGTATTTGAATTTGGGGGAGGATCTGAGTAGAAGATTGTGTTTGTTGTAAGATCCCATGCCACTCTTAAAAGAATATGTATACACTTTGAGAAGTTAAGAGTTAAGATGCAAACCTCAACCTAGGTGTGAGTGAGAGAAGCAACAGAGGGAATGCCCTGTAGTTAAATTACGACACAATCTGTCGGGCACTTTGCCACTCAGACTCTTGAAGATGCCGCAGAATCAAACAATTTAGCTCGGGCTTCCCAACCAGAATGTGCAAGTGACTTCAGGCCTGTAATTTTAAGTTGAAAGCGTGTGAGAATTTGAATAATTTTGTAAAAGTATTGGAATATTTAAGATTTGCTGCATCTGTTCATCACAGGTTTGCCCTGCCTTGGCTTGTCTGTCTGGGCCAGGGTGATGTGGCAGGGGGACGATGTCGCCCCCCCCAAGATATCCACACCCCAGCCCCTGGGCCTGAGCATTCCTTTAAACGGCAAACGGTGTCTTGCAGATAGGATTGAGGGTGTTGAGGTGGGCCTCCACAATCACGCCAGTGTCCCTGGCTGCAGATCAGAGCCGGCTCCTGAGCCCAGAGCTGCGACAGGCCCGAGTGGGACCCAGGCCCATCGCACCAGGCCGCAGTGGCGGGCCTGGGTCTGCTGGCCAAGCCAAAGGAGCAGGAGTTGTTCTGCCCTGCAGCCCCCGCGCGGAGCGCGGCCCCTCACCAACTGCAGCGGCTGAGGCCAGGCCAGACCCTCGACGGCTCGCGGGACGCCCGCTGCCTGAGCGGCTGAGCTGAAGGGAGCCGTCTGCAGCAGCGAGCGTGATGCCCTGCCCTTCCAAATGCTTAAAAAGAAGCCCGAATGCAGGAAATTTGTACATGCAATTTAAAATGCTGAAAGGGTCGCTGAACTCGAAGATGGAGGGAGGCGGCCGAGCGAGGGCAGGGGTGGGGCGGCCGGCCTAGCCCGGAGCCTCCAGGCCGGGGTCACAGAGAGGAAACGGCCCTTTCGAGGGCGGCAGGGGCCAGAGTGTCCAGAAGTGGGGGCGCAGGAGGAAGGTGGGGAGGTCTGTGTGGGTGGGGCCGCGTGGGGCTGGGGACCTGGGCTTCCGGGGCCATCTCTGCTCCGCAGGCTGTGGCCCGCCTGCCCGCGCCCTGCGGCACCTGTAGGCACTTTGCCCCAGGCTGGGGTCTGTGGCGCCAAGTGGGGACCGGTGATCCCCCGGCGGGCTCATCGGGCCCTGGCTGCTCTCCCTGCAGGCTGCCGCCCTGCCGGGGCTCAGTGGCCCCAGACAGCTGCGTGGGGGGGCTCTGGGCTGGGGAGGGAGCCGGGGCGGGCCTGGGTGGGTGGGAGCCCCGAACGAAGGTCGGGGGCCCTGCCCCAGCCTGGCCACACCCCTAGGACCTCCTCGAGGGGTGGGGGCTCCTCTCGAGCAGGGCTTCGGCCTTCGGCCCCCAGGCACACTGGCAGAGGGTCCTGGCGCCCGACCCGGGGCTGGCTTCCCGGGGGCCGGGCCTCCGGGGCCCTCAGGGCTGAGCCCCACGGTGCTTGAGGAAGGTGCTCTCCAGGAAGGCGGCCAGCTTGGTCCGGTCATCCTGCGGGGAGGGAAGCAGGTGTGGGGAGGACGGAGGGGTCGCCCACCCCGCCCCTCCCGGCCCGCTGGCCTGACCCTCGCACCTCGTGGACAAAGCCATAGTGGACCAGCTCTGCGGCCAGGTCCTGGGCGCTGTCGGCTGGCAGGTGAGACGTGGTCAGGTCCCTGCACTGCCAGGGCCCCCCCGGCCCCCTCAAGCCCTCCAGAGCGCCCACGGCCTCCCCCAGATCCCATCAGCCCCCCGGGGCTCCCCCAGGCCCCCTCAGCCCCCCTGCACTTCCCCAGGCCTCCGCAGCTCCCCAAGGGCTCCTCCAGCCCTCAGGGCTCCCCCGGGTCCCCTCAGCCCCGCAGGGCCACCGGCCTACTTGGGAGCAGGTCGTAGGTGAGCTGCCGGTGCAGCCGGTCTTCCAGCACCAGGAGCAGCGTGAGCTGTGGGCGGGGGCGGCATTGGCTCCAGAGCCCCGTGGCTGCCCCTCCCCTGCGACCCCCCCAGCCCCCGCCCTGCTCACATGCCAGCGCGCCGTGTCCTCGCTTCGCTCCAGGTTGCACTGCATGTGGACCACCTGGGGAGGCCGCGGGCTGAGCAGCGCCAGTGGCCAGCCGAGGCCTCGGGTGCTCCCGGCAGACCGGAGGGCCGCAGCAGAGCCGGCTCTGGGCCGAGCGCTGAGGGGCCCGGGGCGAGGGGCAGAGGTGGGGGGAGGGGCTGGGCCCCCACAGAGGGCTGGGCCCCAAGGCCCTGCGGGCAGCACTGGCCACACCGCAGGGGCAGCAGCAGGACAGAGCAGACGTGGCTCGAGGGGCACAGCAGGGCTCAGCCAGCGGGGTGGCAGGGCGGCTGCTCGCAGGGGAGAGCCAGAGGCTCTGGAAAGGGCCAGGGGGCCGGCGCCAGTCAGGAGAGGCCTGGCCGAGGGCACATGTGCTGCCTGGTCCTCGGGGAGACAGCGGGGCCATGTCGGGGGACTGGCGGGAGGACCAGGGGCCCGGGGTCCCTCCCTCCCTCGAGCTCCCGGCGCTCTGTGGGGTCAGGGTCCGGGTGGGGCACGCTGGGGGAGGGGGTCCCAGCTGGCCGGCTGGCCCCACTCTTCACAAGGGTCAGCCAGGACTGGCCTGGGGGCTGGGGAGCCGCCGGGCTCACCTTTCTGGTCTCTGAGTCGAAGGGCTCCGGCGTTGGGGTCTTGGCTTTCTGGGCCTCCTCCGGGGGCGGGGCCAGCGCCCGGGGCAGCCCCAGGGGCCGAGCGTCAGCGAAGTTCATCAGTGGGTAGATCCCGTTCCTGGGGGCACAGCCGGGTGACCGGGGCCCTCCGGCAGGCGCCCCTCCACCACATGCCCTGCTCACCTGACGTCCTCCAGGAACTTGTCCAGCTCCAGGAAGGAGACCTCCGAGTACCTGGCACGGGCAGAAGCACAGGTGGGGTGGCCGGCGGCGGGCAGGCCTGGGGGCAGGCGGGGCGCGGGCAGCGGGACTCACCGCCACTGCAGCGGGGGCCGGTGTGGCCGGGGGATCTCCGCCAGGACCGCGTGCAGGTCCGTCATCTTAGTCTTCTCCTCTACCACGTTTTCAGGCATGAGGTCTATGGGGAGTATTGTGTGGGCGCCCGCGGCCCCGCCCCCTGCGGCCACCGCCCCCCCGCGGCCCCGCCCCAAGGCCCCCCCCAGTGCCCCGAGCCCCAGCCCCCCGTGGCCGCCCCCCGCCCCCGGGCATCCCCACGCCCTTACACTGGTGCTGGATGAAGCAGTGGGCGGCCAGCAGCTTCAGCGAGTGCACCTCGAAGAGCACGCGGTGGAAGAGGAGGTTGTGGGCAGAGGGCCGGTGGGCGGGGTCTCGGGCCAGGCAGGACAGGATGAACTCCTGGGCACGGCGGGGGCATGTGGCCGTCTCTGCCCCGCCCCAGAGGACAGGAGGCCCTCGGGCCCCACCCTGGGCTGCTGTGCCCACGGCAGCCTCGAGCGGGAAGGGGCTGGAGAAGGAGCCGGTCCACTCGCCGACCTATGACCCACGCTCAGACCCCCCCCACATGCCACTTCCGGAAACCTTCACAGAAGTCTCGGGGAGCACGGATGCCCCCGCTCCACAAACGGTGTCTGCATGCCCAGGGAGGGCACCAAACCCTGCCCAGCCCGTGCAGTGGACCCCTGGCCCCCGCCTGCCCGGTCCAGGCCCAGCCCCAGAGAGAGTCTTGGGGTGCCCCCACCCCATGGGGCTCTCCAGCAGCCCCTCCAGCCGTGGCTCCCTCCCTGCAGCCCAGGGCATCGGCCAGAGGCGCTGGACACAGCTTCCACCCGATGCCCCCGTTCACCCCACACCCACGGTCTCCCCAAGCCGGGCCGTGGTTCCTGGAGGTGAGGGGCAGGGCGCGGCCGGGTCGGCCACTCACCCGCATGTTGGGGTCGCTCAGCGAGTGCCTGGCACGTGCGATGCCCTCCTCCGTGACGCGGGTGTCCCCGTTGGCCTGGATCTCCAGCACGGCCATCTGGGGGGCAGCCCAGGTCAGGCGGGGCGGGGCGGGGCGGTGCAGAGCGCGCAGTGGGGGCCAGGCCACGAGCTACCTCCAGAGCGCACATCCCAAAGGAGAAGATGTCCACGGCGGTGCCGTCCGCGACCTCTGCGGGGAGAGCCGGTCAGGGCAGGCAGGGCCGCGGGGCCTGGCCCGGGCCAGCGGGACTCACCGCCATACTCCGGGGGGAAGAAGTGCAGGTTCCGCTGCTCCTCCCGCTCAGCCAGGATGGGGCTTCGGAGGTCGTCCGGGAGCGCTGCGGAGACCGGGGGTGAGCCAGCAGACAGCCCCCCGACCCCACCCCCGGCCCCCACTCACCATTGGAAAAGATTCGGTGCCACACTGCGCGGGCGAGGGAGAAAGGCTGCGTCAGGCGTGGGTGCCCCCTTCCCAGCCCCGCCCAGCCCTGTACCCCCTGCCTAGCCCTGCCCAGTCCTGCCCAGCCCCACGCCCCCTGCCCAGCCCCTGCCCCACCCTGCCCTGCCCAGCCCTGCCCTGCGCCCCCTGCCCTGCCCAGCCCTGCCCCGCCCTGCCCAGCCCCAAGCTCCCTGCCCAGCCCTGCCCAGCCCTGCCCCGCCAGCACCGGAGCCGATCTTGATGAGGCCGTTGTGCTGGATGAAGATGGTGTCGCTGGTCAGGTTGCCGTGGATGATGGGGGGGCTGCAGGCGTGCAGGAAGCTGCCAGGGAACAGCAGGAGAGCGGGTCAGGGCGCAGGAGGGGAGCCAGGGGCCAGCGCCAGGAGCCAGGCCCTCACCTGAGCGCGGACAGGATCTGCGTGCACCAGCGCTTCCAGGCCTAGCGGCGACGGACGCTGTCGGGGGGTGGACGGGCCGGCAGGCGGGGCCTGCGGGGCGCCGGCGCCCGCCCCCGCCCCCCACCGCCCCGCTCCCGAGCGCCCCGCGCGCAGCCGGGATCCCCGTTCGCGACGGCCCATGCCCCGAGGGTCCGTCCAGCCCACTCCCCATACCCATACCCGGGCGTTCATGGCCTTGTGGTTCTTCTTGGTCTTTTTGAGGAACTGCTTGAGGCTGCCCGAGGACACGTACTCTGTGATGAAGATGACCTGCGAGGCGCGCGGCTGGAGGCCTCCGCCGGCAGGAGGGGCCGCCCGCCCCGCCCGCCACGCCCGCCCGCGGCTCACCCGCGCCCGCGACTCCGAGGCGTCCAGCCAGTACTTGTGCAGCTTGACGATGTTGGGGTGATCCACCAGCACCAGCTGCTCGAACATGGTCTGGATCTTCTCCTGGGGGGGGGGACGGTCACTGGGCGGCGACCGCGGCGCAGGGGCAGTCCCGGGGCGGCGACCACGGGCGAGGGGACGGCGGTCAGCCGGGCTCACCTCATGGGCAGCGAAGGCCTTCCTGTCGCCAAAGTGCAGCTCGTTCCACACCACCTCCACCCCCTCCTCCGTGTCCATGGCCAGGAAGGTGCTCTGGACCCCGGGCATGTTGCCCTGGTTCACCTGGGGCGGCGGGGCAGAGCCGCTGGCCTGCGTGCGAGAGGGAGGGGGCCGCCCCCGCCCACACCCTTCCCGCCGGCACGACGGGGCCGTGCAGGTCCCAGCCCGCTCGGGGGAAGCGGGGTCCGGCAGGAGCGGTGCCCAGTGCTCGGGCTGCGGGATCTGGAGCAGTTTCAGGGGGCCGAGGGCGGACCCCAGGACGCTAGCGGGAGGTGGCTGGGTCCCCAGAGGCTCAAGGGGGTCCTGGGTGGTCCGTAGCAAGCCCCAGCGCCCAAGGGTCCGCCCGAAAGGGGCGCCGGCGCGAGGCCGCGGAGAGATCTGGGGCCTCGCGGCGGCCGCGGCACCAACACGCCCGCGCGGCCTGAGGCCCCCGCCCGCGGTGGGAGGTGTCCCCGGCCCTGCCCCGCGCCCACCTGCTCCCGCCGCTTCTGCCAGCGACCGCACGGGCTCTCCTCCAGGATGTCGCTCTCGTCCTCGCTCTCGTCCTCCCGCTCCCGCTCCCGGCCCCGCCTCGGCGCCGGCTCCGGGGCCGCCATGGCTCGGCCGGCGCAGGCCGCCGCCCTCCGCGCGATCCGCTGCCCGCGCCGCCGCCGCCGCTCCCGGCCCACCCTGGCCGCGCGCCCAGACCCAGCCGGGAGCGCAGACGCCGCCGCCGCCAACTCTAGCCCCCACCGGGCTGCGGGATTGAGAGGCGCGGGCGCGCGGCGGGCCCGGGGGTGGAGCCGGCCCGCCCCTCCGGAGCCGCCCCCCGGGACCGGAGCCCGAGTGGAGCAGGCAGGCGGTGGGTCGAGCCTGCGCCCCGCCCCGGCCGGCGGAGGCCCCGCCCCGGCCCCGGCCCGGCCCGGCCCGGCCGCTGCTGATCGGCCGCGCCCGAAGGGGCCGGGACCGGCTGGAGCCAGGGGCCGGGCCTAGCGGGTCTCAGCGCCCGCCTGGAGTCTGGTCCGTCGGGGCCGACCCGGGCGCGCGGGACGGGCGAGGATCGCCCCGGGAGTACCCCCCCCACCCCCCCGCCCGCTCTTGGAGCCGCCACGCGTCGGAAACGATGCCGCCGCGGTCCAGTCCCAGGGCTCTGTCCTGGCTGGGCCCAGCGGGGGCGGCGCCCCACCGGCCCCCCAGGGTGCTTGCCCGGAGAAGGCCTGGGCGGGGCACTGGGGAGGCCAGCGGCCTCACTGCCCCTCACCCACGGGAGCTGCAGCCCGCGAGGGCGCCAGAAATACACAGGCCGAGGCTCCCCGAGCCGCCGCTGCCCCCCAGAATGGCCACGGCCTCTTCTCTTCCTGCTGCCCCTGCCCGGCCGCCTCTCCGCCCGGCCAGCACCTGACCAGCCCCAGCATCCTGTCTAAAGAGACCCCTGACCGCAGCCCCACTGGCCTCCGGCCCTCGGGCCCTGCCTCCCGGCCCTCCCTTCCAGACAGCAGGGCGGGGCCGCTGCTCAGCCCAGCTCGCCGGCCCCTCCGGGCTCCCTCTTGCTCCCAGCGTCCCAGCCCCGCGCGACTCTCCTGATCCTCCAGCCCTGCTCGCCGCAGCGACCAGCCCCCAGCCCCCCGCCCCACCCTGCGGGACCCCGGGCCACCCCCCGGTCTGAGTCCTGGGCCCTGGGTCCGCTGGGGAGGCCTTCGGGGGCCCCCTCACCACGAGGGCAGCCCAGGGGCCGCACGGCCGCCTGCCGCGGACACGGCACGGGCTGGACGCCCGGGCTCGGGTGTGGCCACGTGACTGGGAGAGGACACGGCCTGAGAGCGCCTGGCCTCCTGGGCCCGCCCGGTGCTGGGCTGCGTGTCCCCACGCCCCGTAAGGCAGACGGTGGGCGCAGGCCTTCCCAGCCTGCCCTCGCCAGCCCAGGGGTCCGGGGGCCGCACCTGCCCGGTCCAGGAGCCAGCAGCGCGGCCTCCCACTCTGCTGCCCTGCCCGGCGCCCGCCGGGCCAACAGGCCCTGCTCTGCTGGACGCGGCGGCAGTGGGCCTGCCGGCAGGTGCTCCCAGACCACCTCAGAGCCGCTCCCCTCCGGCCCTGACCCAGGCATCACCCCCGGAGCCCCCCAAGTCACCCGCCGGCCCGGGGGGCTCAGGCCCGGGGGGCTCAGCCCGGCCCCTGCAGGCAGCCGGCCCCGACTGCCCCCTGCCCTCTCCGCCCAGGACACACGCACGCCCCGGTGTGGGGCCTTCTCCCGGCAAAGGCCTTTGCAGACATGGCTGCAGGGAGGAGCGGGGCGTCTGCGGAGGGGCCGGGGCCACCTCAGGATCCCCAGAGAGAAAGGAGAGGGGCCACTTGAGGGGCAGGGACTGGGCCAGCCCGCCAGTGCCCGGTGCCACGCTGGAGGGGCAGAGGCCCCGAGGAAGGCCCCGGCGACACGGGGCTGAGGCCGCGAGGGGACAGCCGCTGGGGGTGCCCGCTCTGAGCGTCTCGGCCTCCAGCGTCCACGGCTGGGACGCTGCCCCGGGACAGGCTGCCCCACACCACACACCCCACGCCCCACAGCACACAGACACCACACACACCCGAAGTTCAAGTGTGGGTGCGGCAGGGCCTTGGGGGCCCTCGGGGTGTCTGTGCCCAGCCGCCTGCTCTGCATGGGGGCCTGGTCTCGTGCCTCTCTCAGGCCCTCTCAGAGCCAGTCCCATTTCGGGGTACTGGGCTGAGGCTGGCGCGTGGGGGCTTAGCGCGTTGTTCTCTGCGGGGATCCGCCATGTTAAACACGGTTTTCATTATGACAAAAATAAGCCAACACTAAACCCGGCCTGACGTAGAGATTCTTGCTGTTTTTAAAAAAAGGATTTTATTTGTGTGCGCAGAAGCTCTGGGGCGCAGGCCAGGAGGGGCCTTGCTTCCGTGAGAGTGCCACCCCGGGGCCTGCTCCTGCCCCAGGGCCCTCGGGGTGGGGCCTCCAGATCTCACGGTCAGGCCATGCCGAGGGCACCTGAGGCGGTGCGGGCACGCGGCTGGGGGAGGCACCGGGCCAGGGCGGGCGCGAGGGCTGCGAGCAGAGGCCAGGGAGCCTCTTGATCCCTGACCGGGCTCCGTCCGTGAACTGGCCGTGGGCATGCGGGCAAGGCTCCAGCTGGCCCCGCCCTAGAAGCAATGGCGCAGGCTGCAGGGCACAGGGCCGGCCGCCAGGCTGGGCACCCGCCTGCTGCGGGGCCTCGGGCGCTGGGGGGCTCCCACGCAACCCCAGCTGGCGCCCCTCTGGATTTTCTTCTCGGAAGCCTGGGGCCACCCACCCCCCGCCCCGCGCTGTCTGACCTCTGGCTGCCGTCCAGACTGCGTGCTGGGGGGGGGGCTGGGGGATTCCCCGGGAGACAGCGAGGCTTGGGCCTTTCTTGAATGACATTAGCATCTTTGACCAGAGCTGGAAAATCCCAGGATGGTGTCCTTCAGGTATTCCCCCTCCCTCGAGAACCCGTAGCGGAGGGGCGTCCTCTCTCAGCTTCGTTCTGCCTCACGGTCCCCAAAGGGCTGGCCGGGTCCTGGGGCCCCGCTGGACCTGTTTTCCCCCGGCCCCCCGGCGCCGTCTGAGGCGCCGCCTGCACCACCAGTCCCCCCAGGCTCCGCGCTGGCCCCTTCTGGACGCCCCAGACCCTCCAGCTGCTTCTAGCTCCCGTGCCGTGCCCCTGCCGTCCCTTCCTACCTTTCGGGGTGCCCCCTCCTAGGGTGCTCTGCTGCCTTTGTGTGACACTCTTTTGAAAAGTGTTTATAGGAACAAATTGGAGGGACCACCTTTTTCTAGATTTTTCCATCTCATGTGACAAGGTTGTGATCTGAAGCTGCCTGAGCCCACAGTCAAGGCTTGAGGCTCTGAGGACCCGAGGGAGTCCCCCGGGGGGCCAGCTGCACACTGAGCTGGGGGGTCCTCAGAACTTTCTGAAGTGGCAGGTTTCGAGGTTCCCTGAGGATGAAGGGGCCCGGCATGACCGGACTGCCCAGCGCACAAGAGCCGCTACGGCCAAGGACTCGTGCTGGCGAGCTCAGCTCTGGCGCCGGGGCCAGCGCGGGGCCGCTGTGGCCGGAGGGCTCGGGCCAGGCCGGCGTGGCGCAGGCCCCAGGACCGCGAGAGGCGCGGGAAAGGCAGGACGCGAGGGCACACGCCGGTGAGCGGGCATGGCTGGCGCTCGGGGAGGGCGGTGACCGCAGGGACGCCGGGTGTGGGGATCAGCCAGGGCACAGGTCAGCCACGGGAGGGTCCTCGTGCGAGACCCCCGAGCGGCAGGACTGACGCAGAGGCGCAGGAAGGGAAAGCGCTTCCAAAGGGGACCTCGGGGCCGACAGCGCACGCGCAGAGGGGCAACCGCCAGGAGAGGAGAGTGAGGAATACACTGTTTAAGGAGGTGAGAGAAGCAGCGGACACTCAGGACACGGAGAGCAGGAAGAGCCCGGTCTCGGGGTCCCGCACGCAGCGCCCCAGCAGCTGCAGGTAGGTGAGGTTCTCGTGCGTGTTGGGGTCGAAGAAGCCCTTGGTGTCGTCGGAGGGGTCGGTCAGGATCTCGTTCATCTCCTCGTCGAAGAGGCCGCGCTGGTAGGCCACGTGCACGGGCAGCCGGTGGCTGTGCGCCGGGTCGA